>CATIWR010037906.1:0-21053 GCA_949677035.1 Omphalea diandra | reverse complement strand
TAGATTTGGGGAGTAGCCGTATGTTTGTTAACACCAGAAACACTATAAACCTTGGTGTTGTTTATTCTAATATATATATATATATATATATATATATATATATATATATATATACACACACACACACACACACACATGTATGTATGTATATATGTACACAATTGTTGAATGTCTTACCATGGTGGTTCAACAATGTTTCAAATCAAGCCAATGAGTTAGGGTACTTCATAAAACCTTTTTTAATACGCTATTGGCCATGTCTCACTACCATTGAAATACTTCTTATCATAGTTAATGCAATTGACTGAGCTTATCTTCATTTTTTCTTCCTTTTGATTCTTACACTCTTTTTAGCCTTGAAGTTCACAGTTACCTTGATTATTGGCTTATTTATTAGGCATGCTGAAGTCTCCCACCTTGAGATGTATTTTACCTTCATCTTTAAAACCATATGACGGGATTAAACATTTACTTGAGGTATATCTTCCTCATTAGGTACTTTTTCTTCATCTTTAAAAGCATCTAAAGGGTTAAAGATTCCTTATTCTTGAGTATTTGGCTTTCATCAAGTCATTATCTTTAAGTTATGCTTTGTCTCTTTAAAAGCATTTTAAAGAATCAACTAAATAAATTAAAGCAGAGTCTATAAGCATAAATATTCAAATGTAAAGATTAGAACTTCTTAGGATTTTGTTATCATTCAAATACATCATTCATTCTAGAGGTTGAGGCAACAACCTTATTAACCTTAGTATCATATGGTTAACAATTATTATCTCCAAATTTTGACATAATTAACAACTTTATCCCTTATTTTTTAAAACCTCATTAAATTATCCTTTACATTTAATTTTGGTAACTGATTAGTCCTTCCATTAATTTTTTTAATCAAATATCATATTTATCAGAATTTTTTTTACCATTAATAATTAAACTCCTCTTGTTAACTAATTTTCTCACTCTCCAAATCCTGATTTAAAGTAAAATTTTCCTTTGCTAAGATTTATCAGATGAAAATAACTAAAGCCCAATAATACTAATATATAAAATTTTTCAAATACTCCAAAAAAAAACTCAAGTTAGATGAGCAAGTCTTAAATAATATTAATTATCAACAAACAAAGTTTAATCCTGTAACTTAAAAAGGAATCCCTTTTACTTTGAAACTCTCTTCCTTCACTTTATTTCACTGCCATCTATCACTAATAATAGAGTCTCTAATTCTATAACTCCATGAAATCTTTATTGTCAAATTTAAAAAAAAATTCAAGCTCAAATCAAGCATCTTCTTCTCAATCTACATCGACCTTTGCCTTTCCCTCTTTTGCCTATCTCCAAATCCTAGTCTCCTTTATCTCTACCTATTTTAACCTCACTTGTGGCATCCCTTACACTACTCTCCCAATTGCCATTTGCATCTCCATCTTCAGCATCATCTCTATACTTACGCATTGCAAATAAATAAAAAATTATAACACCATTAATCCCATCAAAGGCGTCTTCATCACTAACCAAACTTGCCTTATCATTGAGGATCTCATCAATAATGGAACCTCAATTCTTAAAATGGCCTTATTATTGTGTACATTAGGGCTCAAGGTGATGGATGTAATTGTCTTGATAGATAGGAAGTAGGGCGAGTTAAATAATTTACAGGAGAAATAGATTAGATTGTTTGTTGTCATTAAGTTAAATGACATAATTAGGGTTTTGAAAGAGAAAATTTAGATGGGGAGATGACAAGGATGGTTTTCAAGGTTAGTCAAGTTTTTTTTCTTTTCTTTTCTTTTTTGCTTGGATATTTTTCTTTTCCCTTGTTTTGAGTCAAAGTGACATTGTTAACTGAAATAACAATATCTCAAGGTTATTTTAGGTATTATATTTAATTTAAAATTTGGAGTCTTTTTTTTTAAAAAAATTGACTAAAAGATATTTTTGATTTTCATTAGACATAATGATTAATCATTTAATGAAATTGAATGTGAAGAATAGTTTAATGAGGTTTTAAAAAAGAAGGGATGAACTTATTACTTATGTCAAATGAGTGCACTCTCTTTGTTAAAGGTTCCCATTAATGTGTTGGTAATGGTACCTCTCTTAGAATTTATTATGATAAATGAATTTCTAGACCTTATAATTTTATGATTAAGCTCATATATCTGCATGATACCACCTTTGTTTTGGATTAAGTGCTTCCTAATGGACATTGGAATGAACATCTCATACGACAATATTTTCTTACTTATGAAGTAGAGGCTATCCTTGTTATTCCTCAACCTAAACATTAGGTACCTGATCGCTTATGTTGGCATTTTGATAATGTGAGAGTTTATTCAAATAAGAGTGCTTACTAGGTGGGAGTGATGCCTCTAGCAATTGATCTCTCTTCTTCCAATTCTTGAGTAGAAGGGCGACGAAAGTTCTTATGAAGTTTGAGTTTACCTCCAAAGGTACATATTTTCCTCTGATAATATTATATTATTATTTTTCTCGTAACCTTTCCTTGCTTCACCATAATGTGTCGATCGACCTTTATTCCTTTAGATTTGGTTATGGGTTTGAGGATGTGTCATGCAATTTTTTCTTATTCTCTCTTTAGATATCTAGCCACATAGTCCTTTTTTGGTTTTTATTCCCTAATCATAAAAGGATAGTGTTTTAGACACCTTTTGGACGACCAAGGAGAAATTGGAGAAGCATAACTTTAAGTTATTCTTTATTTACTATTGGATAGCCTAGGCCATTAAGACTAACATGTTGCATGGAAACTTATGTTTGGAGGGGGCTCTTGTGTTTAGACGAACTAAGAATTATCTTGATGATTTTTGCAAGGCTATGGCGACATCTCAAGTTGTTTAGGTTAGACACTATAGTTTAGTTGCCTAGTAAGTGCCTTTTGTTGATTACTATAAGCTTAATGTAGAAGCATCTTGGCATGAGGAGTCTTTAGTTTGTGGACTAGGAGCAGTTATATAGAATAGGGAAGACTTTTGCATTATTGTTTATGCTTTTAGAGATTTTCTTATTCCTTCGATGCTTTATGGGGAGCTTATTGCTCTTGAAAAGGGTCTTTGTATGTCTTTGGAATGTGGCTTTATCAAATTAGTGGTAGAGTCAGACTGCTTGCAAGCCATTTCATTGTTAACTTCTTCTAGCCTCTCTTTCTCTGAGTTTAGTTTGATCATGACAAATATTGTTAAACTTGCATCTTTATTTGAGTCTATTAGTTTTGTTTTTGCTAAGAGTTCTTGTCATAGTGCTGCACATGCTTTGGTTCGCTTTGGGAATAGTTTGGATTTCGAATAGTTATGGCTTGATGATAAATTCTCTTTATGGATTTGATATCTTTTACTGACAGATTTGCTTTAGTTTGTATTTAAACTATGCCTTAGTGTTTATGGCAAGCACTCTTTTTTTCTTTCAAGGTTTTTCCTTCTAGGTTTTACTTGAAAGATTTTTAGTGAGGTTCTATGCTAAGGTCCTTTGTCTTTGGTAATGATATTCCTTGTTAAAAAAGAAAACTAAATAATAATTTTTCATATAAAAAAGCATTATAATATTTTTCCATCAAACATCAAGAGTAGTTATAGAAAAGCTCTAATTAGAAACTTTTTCAAAAGACAATAGTTTTAAATTTGAAAAGGTAACAACTTTAACATCATTAAAAAAATTCAAAAAAACACTCTTGTGAAGTGTGCAATCTTCAAAATTAGGCTTCCTAAATATTCTTGTAAAAGTTAAATATTAAAATTTAATATTTTATAGTCATTTTTCCTTAAGAATCTTGCAAATAAAAGCTCCTTTAAACTTCAAAAATAGTAATTTTTTTTACAAACTCAAATCTGAATCAATATAATAATGCATGAAATTAACTTTTTTTTGGTATATTACTAAGTTACAATAACATTTGTTGTTACTTCCTATTAACGATGATGATGACGATTCATCAACATATGGCCATTATGATCTGATGATGTATTGCTCAAGTGTTTAGTATCATTATTAGAAGCATAAACTGATCAAGTATTATGATACAAAATGGTAAGTACTTAATGTATGCAAGAGTAACATGTGTGCAAATAGATTGTGTATCAAACAAAATCATAGTCTTGGGTTACATGGATAGTAAAATGGTGATCTATGCAATTTGGAGGGCTGGTCAAAGAGAAGAGGTGTTGCCATTTTCATCTTCTTCTTTTTCTTCACATCGATTGGAGGCATTTACTCCTAGGCTCCCTACTAGTTTTAGATGCATCATTCCTAAATGTGGTCTCTAGATTAGGGCTTCAATTTAAAACTTAAATATCTTTGCTTATGGTGATTAAAGTATATGATTTAAAAATAAAAATATCAAGTATGTTATGATAATATTTTATGTGTTTTGATTGAATGTCTATCCTTATAATATCAAGTATGTTATAATAATATTGTATGTGTTATGATTGGATGTCTATCCTTATCTCTATAAGTAGAAGTTCTTATGATATAGAATTCTATCTTTATCCCTATCTCTATAACCATTGACACCTGTACTTAGGTGTTACAATGAATGAAATAATACACATAGAAATTATTTTTTATTCTATTATCTATGTACTTTTCTCTATTTCTCTCTATTTACAACACGTTATTAGCACAACTTAGTTCTACCTTGGGCTACTTATAACTCTAGTACGCTTCAACAATATAAAAATCAGAGCTTTTTAAGAGGTTAGTATGTCATTGTCTTGGTGATATTTTATTTTAATTCATGTATGAATTAATGTAAAAACATGCTAGGATTTTATAAATCCAAATAACAATGATTTGATATTATGATTTTTTATATAAATAATAGTAACTTGTAATATTTTTAATGTCCATTATAAATTTCAATTTTGATTTGTTAATAGTTCTTATGAGATAGAATTCTATCTCTATCCTTATCTCTATAACCATTGATACTTATACTTGGGTGTTACAATGAATGAACTAATACACATAAATCATTTTTTATTATATTATCTATGTACTTGTCTCTATTTCTCTCTCTTTACAACACGTGATTAACACAACTTTGTTCTACCTTGGGCTACCTATAACTCTAGTTTGCTCTAATGATAAAACAAACAAAGCTTTTAAGAGGTTAGTATGTCATTTTCTTGGTGATATTTTATTTCAATTAATGCCTGAATTATTATAAAAACATGCTATGATTTTATAAATCCAAATAACAATGATTTGATATTATGATTTTTTTATATAAATAATAGTGACTTGTAATAGTTTTGATGTCCATTATAAATTCAATTTTGATTTGTTAATAGTTTTTATGACCATGATATATGAAGATATTTTTTTTTATATTAATATAGTTCTTGTAGAATTTTTATTTCAAATTCTAGCTACTGAACTAGAATTATATGTAGTTCCTAAACAACTTGTGTTGTAGAATTAAATAAATTATATAGTTTCTAAAGAACTAGTATTATTTATAGTTCTTGAAGAACTAATTAAATAAATTATAAAATTATTGAAAAATTGGTACCTTAAGTTCCTGAAGAACTGAGTATCTTAAATTCTTTTTTTTAAAAAAAACTAGCATTCTAATTTGTTAAAAGATTAATATCCTACTTTCATAAAGAACTAATATATTTTTTATAAATCTCTAATTTGAATAATTTTAACACATATTTCAGTTTATTAATTTGGAGTTTTTTATTTTATTTTTAGAATTAGTTAGTTTTCTGCTCTTTTATGTTCAGGTAGAAATTTCTTAAAAAAAAAAAAGCTAAAATTGTGATTTCTAACAGTATTGCATGGGTCATACATCAAATCATTTAATGACCAACAAAATTGATTACTCAGCAGGAGCATATTTGTATTTAGTGGATTTTGTGTGGACCACAATATGGCCCATACTTCTAGCCATGTAAGTTGTCAGATTCAAATTTTAAAAAATCACTTCAACTCGCATTTTAAAAGGGAGATAAGAGTAGATTTGAGAGAAAAAAGTGGATCCAACCTCTATATCTAATTTTGAAGAAGATTTGATGAAGATGGGAGAGCTTTCACTTAGGGGTTTTCCTTAATTTTGTTTAGCAATACTTTTCCTTTGAAAATTCTTCTACTAAAATTAATTGATTTTTTTCTCTTTATTTCTTTTTCTTATTCTAGGATAATCTAATTCTTCAACTCTATAAATTAAGGTGAAAGCCTAATATCTATTTCATAAGTATATGAAGAGATTTTACTTCAAATAGTGTTAGATGTCTTGATTTAATGTGTTTGACCTTAATTGATCTTACATGTATGATGACTACATATATGCAATATTTGAGATTCTAAATGAGTGTGGGTCAATATAGTACCAAAACATATCCTAATAGAGATGCATGGGCCATATAGTATTAAAAGGAAATGCATTTTCATAACATTAGCAAATTTTTGTCAAAACATTTCTTTGAGCTAATGGAAAAGCATCGTGGTTTCAAATGTTTTGAGTTTGGGAAACCCATATGTCTTTAACTGTCGCGCACTAAGTTAGTCTAATCAGAAGTATAAGCCTTAATGGAGAAAATGAAGAAGATATATCGATTAGTCTAGGTGGCCTCCACTTTTATCTAGGAAGTGTTGAGTTAAAGGTACCCTTATAAAAGAAGGAAGGAAACTCACCACATCTTGTATGGCCCCGAACTGATAGTAGAACCTAGCTGGATCGTGCAAAGTGTTGAATGCTAAGGCTGGAATAATCACACACCCTCTATAAGTCCTCAGAGTAACTTCAATCAGTCTCTGCCTAGGACAAGTCCAATGAATACTAGAATCAGACATGTGGAACAACCACTCACCCCACTCAACTCTAGTGGAAGTTGGTATTGACAATCGGTGGTTTAAATGACATTGGGGAAGGTGGAATCTCACATCCAAAGTGGGAACCTCTAGCAATCCTAGTTTCTCCTGCAATCATATATATATATATATATATATATATATATATATATATATAAAGAGAAGAATAAAAAAATAGAATAAAAAAGAAGAAAAAAGCTTATTAGGTTGAAAACCAAAAAGGACGACCTAAGCCAAAATAAGTAGCCTGCTAGATTTAAAACCTATGAGAGCGGTCCAGACAAAAGTTAGGGCAAGAAAACAAAAAATAATTAAATAAAAAAGGTGTAAGAAAACAAATACCTGAAGCAGTAATGGACTTTTGAAGAAAGATTCACTGATACCTAAGGATACCCTATCCAAGCCCATATTGATCTCACCAATAATCATATGGAGTGGAGTCCTCCCTAGCTTTAATCTTATTAACAAGTGGCAAGACTTGTAGGTCAATCTCACCATAATCTCACCGAAGTAAAACTTTTCCCATTAAAATGGTCGCTAAACTATAAGCTTAAGTGACCCCATATGGCCCTTCGAAGGGTGTCGAATGAGTAAGTGGGATGTAAGGATCTTCTCTTCCCCCAAGGTGCATGTGGGTACCTCATTATAGCATACATCAAATAACTTCATCATCTTCTAGGTATATGGGTAGTCTAAATGAGGTAGCACAATCTAGTTTGTGCCAATGATGTGATAATGGAGGATGGCATGAAACTTTTCTAACATGGGGGCAAATCTTAAGTTCTTTAAAGTGAAAAGATTAGGTAGATAGATAAAAGGTAGTGGAGGGCTTTGAAACTCGCTCAAGAAAGGTCGAACCATTTTGAAGTATAAAGAGACTTTAAAAATACTCTAGTTGCGATGAGAAAGGACAAAATAATAAATAGGGCCATAAAAATTGAGAAGAGAGGGTTTTATAAGGAGAAGATGGATAGTGCTTGACAAAATGTACACTTAAGTAGGCTATACAAACCAATCAAGCTGGCTGTACAAACAAGTACTTATTTGTACAAATAACTTACTGGTATATACTGACAACTTTTACCAAAATTTTTGCAATAAGTTTTCCTTTGCATTTTTGGCAATCGATTTGTTTTAGATCTATTTAAAGGAGCACATGTATATATGAATAAAGGAAATGAACATGTCATACACAAAATTACAAAAAGTTCATCAAAAAGCAAAGAAATAATCTATTGCTCCAAAATTGCTTGAATTCCATAAAATAAGGGGCATTTTTAGCCTATAATGTACCAAATATCCTAACATCCAAAAATGAAAAGGGCCCCAAAAAAATGTGCCCAAACACTATACTCAAAGTGTCAAAAGTTCTTACAATTTGAATAATAAAAAGAAATTTAAGGCCTAACAATGAAGCTAATCTTAAAAGAAGGGGAGGGGGGAAACTGCAGTAGGCCTAATCCTTATTATCCTCCTCCTTGGAAGTGCTAACATAGTGCTCAAACTCCTCTGACTCTAGGTTTGTCCCAAGCTTTGCCAACTCAGCATGCATCTCTATGAGCTCCCGATCCTTTTGTTGGATCACCTCTTACAGCAAGTAGAGGTTAGAATGGTTAAGACACACATGCTGGCATAAACATGAACATTCATATGTGAATGATATTTTACTAATTTGTAGGGTGTGTGTCGGTTGAGTCAACGTTTGCTTTAGTGCTACGATAAGTTTAAACATTGGCTTGGTCTGGACTAAAAAAACCTATACAATTTCTAATCAAAGTTAGTAGGCATGGTAAGAAAAAAAATAAAAAAAATATATATAACAAAGAAGTAATTATATGAGTTATGCTAAGGGGCTCGACAGAGCATAAAGAATGGTAAGCTCTAGCGCCATCATAGTGCCTACAAGTAAGGATAAATAGTCTCTATGAGGTTATTAGGAAATGGTTCTACGTCCCCGACTAATATAGGCTTTAGGTTTGATGTATATATGGTGCGAGCCTATTTGTGGCTCCCAGCGTAGACTTTAAAGGCACCTGCTCGGAGTGAGCCATCGTACCGCAAACCTTTATCGCAACATAGTCGCCGCGTATGCCTCATGTTGAGGGAATGATGAACTGTGTGCCTCAGATACCAGCGTCGCATCGGCCAACGACCCCTTTCATTTATGCTTTATACTCCCTAGCACCTATAACTAACTGCTCACTAGGCTACAACTCCAAAGCTCGCTTAAGCTCCACCCACTCCAAGTTAGCCACCTAGGAAATGTTCTTCGAGGGAGGTTGTGGCACTAGACGCATGTCTGGACCCTCTTGCCAAAGCAACACTCACTCTTTGAGGTAACATTTTCGGTTGAAGGGCCCTACCAATAGGTGATGCTCGAAGACCCCCTTTTCTGCCTCTACTAGATCTAGATGCCATGTGTTTGTGAGCCCTTTCCAATTCGAGCGAAGTTATAAGAAAAGAAACACTTATTGTAAGTATTCTAATGAATACATAAATCATAAGGTAATAGTTTGACTTTGTTTTTATAGGGACATGTCACAGCCTGAATCCCAAATTGCCTCGACTGTAAGGAACATGAAGACTTAAGGTCTCCAAAACCCATGACAAGCCTAATTTATCTCATGCGATGACCTATTATGTCTTGTTGCGTCACTCGGATATTAAAAAAAAAAAACCTTGAACTTGTGTTAACATCACCTTATATTCTAAGAAATAAAATAATGGGAGTTATGATGCAAACATTTCTTAATACATTATATTTCTTCCTTTTCTCTTTTTTTTTTTAATTTTTTTACTTTTCTTTTTCTTTTCTTTCATGAAATAAATCATATATAAATAAACTCTTATAGAAGCTATCTTTAGAATTAAGGGATTCATTCTTAAACTTATACTATTCTATTATTGTTGCATTATATACCATAATAATTAACATTTACTCATATGTATAAACTCCTTCTAGACAATTTGTAACATACTTAAAGATATCGCGAAGATATATGAGAATATAAATACATAATAATATATTTCTTAATTAAATGCATAATCTTTAATTACATATATACATAAATACTTAGGCCACTACGAGAAATAAGTATAGTGCCTTAACATATACATAATTCTTATTACTTAATCTTAATCCTTAGACTTATAGTACCCATTTGTCAACTTTAGTCATCATTTATATATTTCTTACAAAACAAATTGTATGTGTGGGGACAAATTCCTTATGGAAAATTCAGTGAGGAATTCTATATGTCCATTATGCATGCTCACATGCTTTTATATGAATGCATTTCTAATTAAATGGCAAACCATTTGCATAGATCGTTTATGTGGCATATCATTACGCATATGGATAGTCAAGTCCATAGGAATCCCTACTTAGATTATTTATCTTTCTCGCACAGGAGAGTTGTCTCACTAGTTGTGTGCTCTTAGGGGTGTTGTCTCACCAATTATATCTTTTACACCATAAGAAAATATAAAAACACTAACAAAATTTATTGACGAACATAAATTCATTGGCAGATTCTAACAGATCAACGATGAGAAAAGAAGAAATGGATTATTAAATATAACAACATATTTTTTTACTTTAATCTGTAGGGTTTCACTTATCAAATGAATAAATTGGTAAATAATAACATAAATATTTGGTGCCAAACATTGCCAACAAAATTACCAATGAGTGGCAAGCGAAAAGTCATGCTAGAATACACAGGTCAATAGTTCTGCCAGAGATCCGTTGATAATTTTTTTATTAAAATTAAAATTATTTATCAATGGATTACCAACAGATCTACTAATTTGATATGGTAGGCCCGTCGATAAATCCATCGGTAAATTCTTTCTAAAAATTGGTAGAAGCCCTCTTCTTCTTTCCCTCTCAACTCTCTCTCTCTCTCTCTCTCCACCATGCCTTTGGTTCTTTTCCTCCTAGATGTCGAGAAAGTCTTCGCCGCCATCACCGCCTCAATTGCCCCGATTTCAGATACCATCTCTCTCACTTTGTCCGTGTCACTTTCTCCCTTTTATTATGCTTTTCTGTTCTCCCCCTATTTTGCATTTTTATTGACTGGGAATATATTGATGATTATATAAAATTTATATATTACTGAATATATATAATGATTATAGAATGTGTAAATTGATTACATAATTTCTATTGAATGAGAATTTGTAAGTTTATATTATAATTATGTAAATTTTTTTGAATGAAAATATAATTTATATTGTATATAATTTCTGATGCTTAATGAGAAATTCTATAATTTCTGTTGAATGAGAATTTGTAAATTCTATCAATTAAGAATAATGATATTGTAGTTATGTAAATTATAATTTAATTTGTAGAACAATATGTGAAATTTATATAATAAATTTTGTTATTTTATTTGTACAATTTATAATCAATTTTGAAATTTTGTGATATTGGAAAATTTTGTGAATATTAGGAAATTTTGATATTGTGAATGAATGTGCAATTTGGAAATTTTGTGAATATTGATGTTAAAAATATTTTTATATATTGATATTGTAAATTTAAAAATATTTATTATTGATTTTTTATGAATTGTAATGAATTATTATAAATTTATTGTAATAGCGTAAATTTTAGTGAATTATTGTAATTTTAATTTTAAAGTGTAAATTTTAATTTGTGTAAATTTATTGTTATTTTGTATGTATTGTAATATTTTTTAATTTTGAAATTGTAGTGAATTTAATTTAAATTTATTTTGATAGTGTGAATGTTAGTGAATTATTGTAATTTTTAATTTTAATATAGTGTAAATTTTTAAGTTTTAAAATTTAGTGAAAATTTTATTAAATTTGAATTTTTGTGAATTATGATGTAATTTATTAGTGTAAAATTGTATTTTTTTAATTTTAGTGAATTTTGATTGTACTATTTTAAATTTTTGTGTATTTATTGTTATTTTTGTAAATTTTTATCAATTTTTGTAATGTTATAATTTTTAGGTTATAATGTAGTGAATTTTAGTGAATTTTTAATGAATTTGTAATATTTATAATTTTTAATAAATTTTGTAATTTTTATAATTTTAATGCATTTTGTAATTAGGTTGCAATTTTTATTAGGTCATCTTGTGAAATCTACGCTTCAAAAGGTTGGTATTTAATTTAAAAATTATTAAAATTTTTAAATTTTACATAAATAATATTCAATAAAATTAATATGTTATGAAATATTTGTATGATATATTATGAAAAATTTGTACGATATATTATGAAATTTTAGTGTGCATGCCATTTATGTTTGAGAAAATTTTATAAAAACGTAATGATATTCCACAACAATATTTTATAAAAATTTAATTAAATTTTCATACTTTTCATAAATATAATAATATTTCATAATAATATTATTAAATTTTCATGCTTTTCATAAAATGTTATTATATTCCATAAAATTTCAGAGCTTCCCATAATATTAATGATATTTTATAAAAAGCTCATACAATTTCAAAGCTTTATATTAAAATCTAATAATATTTCATAAAATTTCAAATATTTTCATAAAATTAATAATTACTCATTAAAATTTCATAAAATTTAAAAGGCTTCCATAAACTTATAATAATATCCCATTAAAATTTTTAAAATTTAAAAGGTTTGCAAAAAATAATAATATTATGTAAAAATTTCATAAATTTTCAATGATTTTCAAAAAATTAATAATATTTTATAAAACTTTCATAAATTTGCAAAAGTTTACGTAAAATTCATGATAGTCTATACAAATTTCAAAAAATTTCAAAGATTAACATAAAATTAATAATATGACCTAAGATTTTCATAAAATTCTAAAAAATTAATAATATTCCATAAATCTAAAAATTTTTATAAAATTCTAAAAATTAATAATATTTGATAGAACTCTAAAGGTTCCTAAAAAATTAATAATATTTCATAAAAATTTTATAAAATTTCAAAAGCTTTTATAAAAATAGTAATATTCCATAAAAATTTCATAAAATTCTAAAGTTTCCAAAAAATTAATAATATTCCACAAAAATTTCATTAAATTCCAAAGGTTTCAACAAATTAATAATATTCCTTAAAAATTTCATTAAATTATAGTGGTTTCCAAAAAAATTAACAATATTCCATTAAAATTCTATAAAATTTCAAAGGTTTCAAAATTAATAATCTTCCATAAAAATTTCTTAAAATTCTAAAGTTTCCAAAAATTAACAACATTTCATAAGAATTCCATAAAATTCCATAGGTTTCAAAAAATTAATAATATTCCATAAAAATTTTATGACAAGCCAAAGCTTTTTCCATAAAATGAAAAATATCAATGCCATAAAGTTTTCAAAATTTTAAAATCCGTAACTTGGCTTAATTTTTATTGCGACCTGATTATTTTGTTATTGAATATTATCTATTTTAGACTTAATAGTTATTATTTTATTATTTTTTATTTTCACTAAAAGGACAATACCAAAGTAATATGTAATTTATCAAAATTTTGATTGAATTTTCTCTAATTTCCATAGAATAATATATAGGCATAACCTTATATACTTATTTGGTGTGATTCTTATTGAATGATGAGATGACATCAAATTGTTCAAAGTGGACAGTCTAGAAAACTTGTTGTACACAATATATTTTAGATTGTTGCTGAAAATTTTGGTTAACTATCTCCTGCATATTCTATTAGTGCATAACGAAAAATGTTGTACAACATTTTTCAATTTTGTGCACTAAAAGAACTATAGTGAGATATTGTCGAAATTTCAATAGTTGTATGACGTATGTTATTATGATCACTAATTATATAACAATAAATTTCTAAATGGGTTAGGTTAATACCTTATACACAATGAGAGATAAAGAGATAATATTAGATAAGAAACAACATAAAATATCAGAAAAATTTAAAATGAAAAATATTAAATATATGTTTAAGGACATTGTTAGTTCATAATTTTCAGGACATTATAATGAGATTAGATAGGGATGTATTCTAGGCTTAATGATTTTTTATCACAGTTATAATTCTTAGAACATGTAAGCTAGTTCATTCAATTTGTTATTATGCAACCTGAATTTATGGATAAAACCTAAGATTAGATGTCTTTATAATCATAAAAAGTGTCAGGATCGCAGTTATTGAAAGCAAAATACTGTAATGTTGCATCTCACACATAGGGCTTTTCTTGTTGGCTATTATGAATGTTATTTGCACAATAAAATGTGTGGATGTGAAACATTAGTTATTAATAAACATGAACTTCTAGCTGATAATGTATGTACTAGTGAATCAGAACCTAGTGCATTGCATAATATGATAATGGATGTCGCTAATCTGGGGTTTGATTGTAATGGAATGAGTGAAGCCCATAATCAGACATCTCAAAAGTTGTATGTTATGCTTGATGTATCTAATGAGGATTTGTGGCCTAGGGGCGAAAAATATTCCAAGTTATCTATGGTTGCATGACTAATGAATATTAAATATGAGCACCATTTATCTAAAAGTTGTTACAATGATATTTTACCAATAATGAGTGATTGTTTAAGGATAATACGATGGTTGATAATTTTTATAATACCAAGAAGTTGATGCAACATTAACTCTTCCAATTGAGAAAATTCACTACTGCAAGAATAATTGCATGTTATATTGGGGTGAAGACAGTGACGTGAGGACATGTAAGTTTTGTGATTTTTCCATACTTATGTGCATGCCTTAAGCTTCAAGTACATCTAAAATAGAGGTTCCATATATGAATATGAATTACTTTTCTTTGACTTTAAGGCTAATAGATTGTGTGCTTCTGAAACAATTGCAAAGGATATGAGATGGTGTGTGGAGCATGAGTAGAAAGAAGGTGTGATGAAATATTGTTCAAATTCTCCCGCATGGAAGCATTTCAATCACATGAGTTTGTATTTTGCACATGAAATTTGCAATGTTCGTTTGAAATTATACACTAATGGTTTTCAACCTTTTGGTCAATTTGGACAATAATATTAATGTTAGCCAATAATTGTTATAACTTGTAATTTGCCTCTTGAGATGTGTATAAAGGAGGAATATATGTTTATTTTATTTTGGTTCTTGGACCAAATAATCCTAAACAAAATTTAGATGTATTCTTGCAACCTATGATTACAAAATTAAAACATTTATGGGAAATTAGGGTAGAGACATATGATATTTCAAGTAAATCGAATTTTCATATGCGAATTGTTTTACTATAGACTATAAGTGATTTTTATACTTACAGTATATTATTTGTTTAGAGTACTCAAGGTAAACTTGCTTGTGCATATTGCATAAAACATATGGATGCCTTTACGCTTTCAAATGGTGGTAAATAGTTGTGGTTCGACAATACCCATAAGTTCTTACTGTTTGATCATCTATTTAGATGAAACAAAACTGTGTTTTTTAAGAAGAGAATAATTTATTATCCAACTTTACCCATAAGATCAAGAATGGAGGTATTAAAGGAAATCACTAGATTATAATTGATGAGAGTAACTGAAGTTGGGCCTAAAAATGTTAATGCTAAAATATCAAAATACTAAAATATCAAAATGAACAAAATGTGGGTAATATAAACAAAGTGTATTTTGTCTTATTGGAATACCAATTTGATAAGGCATAATTTAGATGTCATGCACATTGAGAAGAATGTGTTTGAAAATGTTTTTAATACGATGATGAATATAAAAGGAAAATCCAAAGATAATGCCAAATCAAGAGAAGACATGAAGTTATTTTGTCACTATTCAGAGTTACATCAGGATAATATAATAGGGAAATATTTGAAGGCAAAATAAGCATTAGATAAGCAAAGTAAACAAGTCTTATATGAATGGCTAAAGAATCTACGATATCCAAATGGGTATGCATCCAATATGGGTGGATGTGTCGATATAAAAAATTTAAAGTTGTTTGAAATAAAAAGCCATGATTGTCTTGTGTTTATGCAACGATTACTCCTTATTGCTTTCTATGAGTTGTTGCCTTCACAAGTATGACAACCATTAACAGAGTTGAGTATGTTTTTAAAAGAACTCATTGCATCTCAAATTAGGAAGGAAGACATGACACATTTAGAAATTGACATCCCTTTGATTTTATGTAAGTTGGAACAAATTTTTTTTTTTCATGTTTCTTTGATTCAATAGAACATCTAGTACTACATTTGGCATATGAAGCAAAGCTCGCAGGCCCTGTACTGTGTCGATAGATGTATCCTTTTAAAAGTTGCATTCCATTTCATTATATCCATTGTAAATTTTAATTGTAATGATCTTATTTTAATCCATTGATACATACTCTAATCACATGTTTATGTTGTAGATTTCTTCAACATTTAAAGAATAATGTCAAGAATAAAGCCCGAATTGAAGGTTTTATTTGCAATGCATGCTTAGTTGACAAAGCCGTATTATTTTGCTTTTGTTATTTCGAACCGCATGTGCATACAAGGCAGAAAAGAGTACCTCAAATGACAATGGTGGAAACACTAAAATAATTAATATACCTAGAAATTTGTAAATATTCACTCATCTAGGTAGACCATTTGGTGGATCTAAAAGTAGAATATTGACTTATAAAGAATATCACATAGCTCAAATAT
Organism: Omphalea diandra; assembly: GCA_949677035.1. Taxonomy (NCBI): domain Eukaryota; kingdom Viridiplantae; phylum Streptophyta; class Magnoliopsida; order Malpighiales; family Euphorbiaceae; genus Omphalea; species Omphalea diandra. The sequence continues at coordinate 4,587 of CATIWR010037906.1, read as the reverse complement.
ATATATATTCTTCTCAGTTGTCATGAAGTAACATAATATGTCAAGTAAGTTGTGATACTCATTCAACTTTTCGTTTTGTACATGCGAAAATGATGATATACTAATATTATATTGTGAAAATTTTATGAAGCTTATACATTAACATGTTGAAGCAACCTTTTTCCAGTATATACACTGATAAGGTTGATAAAAAGTTAGAGATAGAATTCGATATTGGTTAGAGTCATATATGAGTATACACTAGCTAATAATAAAACATTAAAGTCTAACATTAACTATTCTATCACAAATGTGGCTAATTAGATGTTTTGTATCTTTTAGGCAAATAATCCAATAAATAGAATCACAAATCAATTTATTACTGATATTATCAAGGGTTCGTTATGAAGTGTGACTATGTATCCATTTACTTTGTAAATGAGTACATGTTTCACACTAAAAAATAAGATACCAATAAAACATCAATTCATAACGAAGTAAGTATTAAGGGTTCCAACTATATTTTTTTTGTACTTGCCTCTTCCGCCTTATACTTAAACTCTAATGCATTCCAAATCTTCAAGGTAGACTTTTCATTTGTGAATAAATGATATAACTGATCTGAAAGTGCATTCAAAATGTGTCCTGTACACATAATTTCATCTTCCTCTCTCTTCTTCCTTAATGCAATCATAGTTTCATTGTCATCTTCCTTCGGTTTAGGAATTAGAGGCAAGCTAGGATCCAATATATAATAAACTTTCAATGCGGTAAGCATAAATTTTAACTTGTCTCTACACCACATGAATTTATTTTGTCATCTTCATTGTGTAAGTATCCATGATGTCTTCTTCCACAATCAATATCACAAATTTTGCCTTTAGATTATTGTAAAAAAATAGATAAAATATTGATGTGGAGAAGAATTACAATATCAATAACTATTAACACAATACAAATATATATAACAATAAAGACTACAAAAATATAGACAAATACTTAATTTAGGCTTCAAATACTGTAACATCCCATATTCATTGGCATTCTTACATGAACATATTCATTACATAAATGATTTGCAATCTCACATGAACATATGCAATGGATAAATGATCATTTAGATATGAAAATTGGATAAGCCACGTTAATGACACTTGCAACATTGCATTTGAGACACTTTGGCATATATGTAATGTTTGTATAGTTGCATGACAAATTATCTTATGTTGTGTGCATGTTACAACATCATAAATAATAGTATTTTAAAGCTTATTTAAAAGTATAAGGAGCATATGATGATTAGGAGATGGATGGGAGTGATAAAAAGGTGAAGAAGAGGGACTAAAAGAGAAAAAGTGAACTTCTAACTAATGGAAATAAGACACCATGATTTTGTCTTATTAGAATAGGTTTACAAATTGAATTTTTCATCCTTTACTAATAGAATAGAGAGGATAAACGTGAGGGGAAACAGAAGAAAAGAAAGAGCTAAGGAAGAAAGAAAGAAAGGAAGAAGAAGAACAAGAAGGAGGGGGGAAAGAGTGAGCTGCCTAGGAAGGAATCCTAAGTTTTTCTGGTTCTGAAAAAATAGGTAAGTTAATTTATCTTCTTCCTACATGAAATTCCTTCCTCATGACATGTTAATCATGTATGGTTAGTAAGAATTACGCAGTATTTGAGGTAGAACACATGTATGGAAGTTGAAATTCAAGAGAAATAAAGCTGATTATGTTGGTTTTGTTGTTAGAGTAGAATTTTGTACCCATGATTTCATAATCTTAGAAGAGGAATTATGGAAAGTGCAAAATATGAAAGTTGTAGCTTTATGTCTTATCTAAATGCATGTACAACATTTTTGCTTAATTTGGTGCGTGTGAGGAGATATGACTCCTTCATTAAGGATGGTTCACAACCAATTGAAATCACCTTAGTCTTTCTGTTTTCTTATATTTTGATGACTTTATGTGTTGATTTAAATAAAGTGCAAAACATGAAATTTTTAGGGTTATATCCCCTATAAATATTTGTAAAGAAATTTTGTTTGATTTGTTGTGTGGAAAGAGATATGGCTTATTGATTTTGATTGACCCTGAATCCGATGAAACCTCATCTATCTTTTAATTCTATTTTTTAAGAATTTGATGGACATAGATTCAGAATTTGATAATGTGACAAACTTGAAAGTTGTAGATTTATGTGTAATACACATTCTTGTGAAATATTTATTTCAAATTTAACATGGTTAATGAGATATTGCATGTTCATCATGACTGATTTTCAACATATTAAAAATATGTTCACCCTGAGATTGGTCATTTATTTTGGTGACTATATAGATTGAATTAAACAATGAGTAAGAAAAATGTTCCATTATGTATTTTTGTAACTTCTGGTAAATCTTTTTTGTAATTGGATTTGTACAATTTGATATATGAATGTAAGACCTACTCAGATTGAGATGACATTAAAATATGGCAAAATTTAAAAATTCACCACATTTTCTATATGTTCTACATTAACCTGAAATTTGACTCTCTTCTATCATTATGTGTCTAGTTTATTTGAAAAAAAGAATCAAGTCATTTGGATAAGTATATATAGAGTTATTACTGTGAGAGTGTAGCAAGGTCAGGTTGCCATAAAAGGAAAATATGCATAAACACTAGATCCAATTGGATAGATCATGCCATAGTTTCATACCAAACATTCATAATCATTTTGACATACTTATAACCATGTATGTATCAAATGTTAGGATATCAACATTTTGAGGAAGCCCTAGAGAGAGAACCAAACCTACCATAAATGTTGGTCATATCAAAATGTGAGTAAAAGCCATAAGTAGATTCTAATGTATATGTGTGATAATTTTATGATATGATTATGTTTTATTACATATATATGTGATTGAATTGTTACATTTTACATGTGAATATAAGTTAATTAAGAATTATATGCTGTTAATGATTACTTGGTATACCATTGTGAATGAATACTTGCATATGGAACTAAAAAGAATGTTGTGACCGGCTTGTCAAATACTTGCAAATCACTTGGAAAAAAGGACCAATATGTCCTATTGGCACAAGTTATTGATCAAATGATTCACTTGTTATATGCTGGCTAGCAAAATCAAATGTCACTTGAATCACATGAATTATTGGGAGCAGTGTTTGCCTTGCAAGGTCACGAAAAAAATCAATTTATTACACTTGCACTTGCATAGTCAATTGCTATACTTGTAATGTATCCTGATGATATTTGATTATTGATTGTGCCATAAGAATCTGATTATTATTTTTATTTATTGAGTTGCAACTCACCAAATCGCAATTATATTTTTCAGATACTGAAACATAAGGTTTGGATACTTTGGTGCATAAAGTTTTGTATAGAGACACATGGACCACGAGTCATCGGCTGAATTTCAACTCTCTCTCTCATTATGTCATATACATATATCTATATAGGAACCAGTTTATGGTCACTAGTATTGAACATTAGTTAACATATATGTACATTAAATACATGTTGGATTGTGTATGTATGATGAATAAACCTTTATGCATATATATTTTTGGGCATAAATGCCATGATTTGTAAATGAAAATGGTCGTTACAAACACGATCGATGATTGCTTTCCTAAAAGCGAAAATTTCTCCCACTCTGGAGTTTTGCTATAAGGATTCTTATAAATTGCTTTAGTGGATATGACAAGTTTTTATATTCTTTACACTTAGCAAATACTGAAAAGAATTTGTTAGGAATAAAAGTTGTGTTTTTTATCTTTTGTTGTTGTTAAGAAAGATGTTTCTATTACTTGTAGATATATATTTTTTTTTTTATCTTAAAACTATCAACAAACTCATCTATATAGAGAATTAGTGGTAGTTAATGTTTATAGAACATAATCTTTCATAAATGGATATAACCCTTCATAAATGAACACAACACTCAGTGTATAAATATATATTTTCCTAAGAGTCGCAACTCTTTGCATAAGATGCTTCTAAAGGATGCAACTCTTAAAATACATATTTTTTAAGAGTCATAACTCTTTACATAAGACACTTCTAAAAGATGCAACTCTTGAAATAAAATAATAAAAAATATAAATATAAATATAACTTTATATTTAAACAAATATTACAACATTTATAACTTAAACTTGTAAATTTGATTCAAAATAATAAAAATTAACTATTGAATTTCATAACCAAACCAGACTACTTATTGAATTATGATCATTATTAGTTTACTTTACTTAATAAAATAATTTTATTTTTTTTGCCAATCAAATAAAGATTTCTTTTCCCCATTTTCACTATGAACAAGATTCATTAGGAATTGCAATGGACACTAAATAGGAAATAATTAGAAAATAACAAATTCCTCATAAATTAAGGAATTGATTAAATTAAAAAAAAAAAACTTATAGGATATCCGGTAAGCTATAAAATAATTACTTCATCTTTATGTTAAAATTCAATAAGAAATATATATATATATATATATATATATATATATATATATATATATATATATATATATATATATATATATATATATATATATAAAATATTTTTTATATATATATATATAAAAAT
>CATIWR010037900.1:0-11628 GCA_949677035.1 Omphalea diandra | reverse complement strand
TGCTTCCCTCTTGAATTCCTTCGAAATTCGCGGTCGCGACTCAGCCGAGATTCACACCGCGAATTCGTCTGTGACAAAAAGTCCTTTCTTCCTTCAAGGTTCGCGGCCGAGAATCATACTGCGATTTCGTCTGTCTGGTTCTCAACATGCCTTATTCATAAATCATGGTCGCGAATAAGTAGGTTGCGGTCGCGATTTTCATGCTACTTTGGAATTCATCAACTTCTTTATTCCTTCTTGAGGAAATGATTCAATTCTGCAAAGACAACACTTATTTGAAACATTAGTGATGATCAATCTACTTTGTCAAGATCAAAAGAAATTTTAAACATAGGATTAAGTATCCTAGTCCAACAAGTAATATTTTTATTAATTTGTGCATTTAAAATAACTAATTTTATGTTAAAATATATTTTATAATATTTAAAAGAATAGTTTATATGAATAAAATAGATTAAAATAATTATACTTATAAAAATTTTTAAAAAATAAATTTAGGATCAAAATAGAATTAAACCGAAAATAAAGAACCAAATAACACCAAATAATCGAACTAAATCAGATCGATTTTCGATCCAATTCGATTCCGTCTCTTCAAATTTTCGATCTCGATCCCGATCCTTCTAAATTTGAAGGATCGAGACTTCAGTCTAGTTCTAGAGTCCAAATTGGACCGAACCGAATTGAGTTCACCCCTAACGTATTGTATTTTCTTTGAAAGAGATGATGAGTAATATAAGGAGATATGGTTCATATTACCAAAAGAAAAAAGATGGCGAGATTCAAACTAAGTAAAATAAAGCTTAGAAAATTTTAGAAAATATATATATATATATATATATAGATAAAATAGAAAATTCTTCTCTAATTTTTCATTTAGTAAACTATTTACATTTAAACATAAAAAAATTTATTTTCTAATTTTTTAAAAACTTGTTTTTGGAAAGCTAACATTGTTTTCTATAACTAAACAAGGTAAACATTATTCTATGAGTTTTTATGTGTTAATTATTTTAAGCCTATAAGGAGATATGATTCATATTACCAAAAGAAAAAAGATGGCGAGATTCGAACTAAGTAAAATAAAGCTTAGAAAATTTTGGAAAACATCATTGAGTTGGTATTTTATATATATATATATATATATATATATATATATATATAAAAAATAGAAAATTTTTTCATTTAGTAAACTATTTACATTTAAACATAAAAAATTTTATTTTCTAATTTTTTAAAAACTTGTTTTTGGAAAGCTAACATTGGTTTCTATAACTAAATAGGGCAAATATTATTCTATGATTTTTTATGTGTTAATTATTTTAAGCCTCTTGTATTTTTGCATAATTAACTAAGTTGTCTTTGATTTTTATATATTATATGATGACATACTTCAATTTTGATTTTATTAAATATATAGTCCTTTGTTCATTTTTTCATTAAATTCCTATAAGATATCTATTGTACCTTTAGCTTCTCTTTATTTTACTCTTTTTTCCTATCTCAATTACAAAATAATGGAATTATTTTCTTTTTTTTTAACCTCTTCTTCTTCCACATTAATAAATCTCAAACATATCCTTGCCATTTGTTAATGTCACCATTAAATGTTCTCTACCAAATACAAAATACAAATAATATGTAATCTTAAAAGACAATGCTACACTCATGTTAGTTTTCTTAAAACTCCATTTTTAAAATATTCATTAACATGAACATAAATATAAAACATGCGATTATGTCTATATGAGTAGGTGTAGATGTGGATGTATATATTATTAGCTTCAATTGAAAAGAAATAAGCCCATAACTCCACCTCATATGGCAAAATTCGCTTACAATTAATAGTAAAGGAAAAAGTAGTCACCATGTTCATCATCATTTCCTCTCTTACCACCATTGTCACTACCTCTTCCTTTAGTCTCCATGAAGTCTATCATTACAACCTTTAGATCAAATCAAATTCCATTTTGCATCACTACAACTACCTTTCCCTATAAGATTTGCTCCTTATATATATTATGTTAGACTAGGTTATTCAAACCTAAGTCAAAACTCTCTTTTGATCTTGATAATATAGATTGAAAGTTCTAATGTCTATTTTAAGTGTTGCTTTTACAGTTTATAAAAGTTATCTTGAATAAAAGTCAAAATCTCTGTCTTTTATAAGAACAAAGGAATTCGCAGTCGGTATCCCCTAAGTAACGACCGCGACACTGCTATAAGAATGGTTGAAGCTAGGCCGGAGGAATTCACAGCCGAATTCGCAGTTGCGACTCAACTGCAGGAGCTTTGGTTGAATTACAGAAGAATTCGCAGTTTCAGTCGTGCTTAAGACATTGATATCTCGCGACCGCAACTTTTGAGAGTGGTTAGAACACAACGACTATATTTTCCTGGGTGACCAACAGAATACTGACACGTGGACTAGCCATTAGATACAAATGAGATTTTTAGCTGCAATTGGAAATTCGCGATCCCGAAAGAGTAGTAATGACCGCAACTTCCGCCTGACAAACATTTAATGCTATATCTGCCTAACACATCTTGAAGATTTGTTTATAATTTTAGAGTAACGTTTCTTGGTGGATGTGGGCTATAAATACTCCACCAAACTGATGTTAATGCAAGAGAAGAACCATTGATATGTGCTAAAACTCCTGCTAAGTTATTTCTCAATTTTAATTCTTTATTTCTTTATACATAGTTTGGTGCGAGCTTTAAACACCTTGTGTAGGGTTTGAGAGTGATCCCTTGAATAGAAAACTCTTGGTTGGGTTTTGAGAGTTAGTCTTTGTATAGAAAACTCTTGTATAAGTTTGAGAGCGAGCCTAAGAAAACTCTTGTATAGGTTTGAGTGTTAGCCTTGGGAAAACACTTGTAAGGTTTGGTGTGAGCCTAAAACACTAGATTGAGTGTGGACCTTGGGAAAACACTTGTAAGGTTTGGTGTGAGCCTAAACACTAAGCTGAGTGTGACCTTATAAAACACTAGAGATTGAGTGAAATACCCAATTGATGAATTGGGGAGTGGATATAGGGTTGGTTAATACCCAAACCACTATAAAACTCTTGTGTTCATTCTTCTCCTACCCTTTCTCTAATCTTTCTTATTTGTGAGCTTCCTCCAAAATCAAAAGTCCAAATTTGCCACCAATTCAACTCCCTCCCCCCCTTCTTGGTGTACTAGGGCCAACATATTATAACTACCTATCAAATAAGAATAGAAAATGAACAACAATTGAATCTGGCCAATTCAAATGTCCAACTTTATTTCCTAAGTTCCTTTTCTTTCTATTATTTGTTATTTGTTTATTTATCATTGCTCTAATTTTATCAATCATACTCTTCATTTGCATGTTCATTGTTTCTTAAATGGTCATATAAGCACCATGCTTTTTCTTTAAAATTAGATAAGAGATGTGAAACTTAGTGATTGAGGAACTTTTTTTTTCTTTTATTCTTTTTTGCTTATCAACATCATTCAAAATGACCAACTCTTTATTACCACGATTTATTCAACAAAGATCTAATGGATAATAGGTTTTAAAATAATATGACCAACATGTTTGAGTTTGAAAATGGAAAAAAAAAACTGATTAGTTTCAATTTAATGGTAAAAAAAGAGATGAGTTATTATAGCTGATGGTAGGTTAAAAGAAATTCTAGGTCAAAGAAAAAAAAGAAAAGAACAATGGCAATGAAGTAGTGGGAAAGAATATTATAGAAGATAGTTTTGAAATTTGAAAGATGTTAAATTTAGTTTCCTATTTTTCATCTTTTTATTTAAGGGTAAAAGTACGAAAATTTAACTAGTTATGCCTTTGATTCTTATTCTTACTTTGATGGTAATAAATAATTGGTATAATTAATAAATATGTAAGTGTCTAAGTTTTTATTATAGGTCCCTAACACAAGTTAATTCAAAGCTTTAGGAAACCATTAAAGCCTCTCAAGTCTTAAAGATATGCTTATGGTCGTCCTTAGGTTTCTCTAAACCCTAAAAATACATATTAAAATCTAGTTAAAGACTTTAGAGAATGTCTGAAAAAGTTTCAAAAGAAGTGAATATCTTTCATGATCATAGGGTTATGCCACAATTATGATGAATATGACCATCACTATATAAGAGAAGTTCAAATTAGTTTGAATTTGAAGTGCTGCTACTTTAGTTATGCCATAGAATAGAAGTCCACACCATAAAGATAATAGTCACGCCCATAGGGAGGTAAGCCCATATCATAAAGTGAGCCGATATCCAACTGAGCAATTTGAGCGGCATGGTTCGCTAACCTGCAAGGCAAACAAAGTTAGTAGGCACCCGACTCTAGATCGAGGGTCCACTCCGATGATTAAATATGCTTTGTTCGTTTCTAGAGGTAAGAGTATGAAAAGATTCTAGAGTTAATGGATGATACCTGAGACCTTTATATAAGAGGGTTATGCCACTATTAGGAATGGTTAATGGTTATTGTTTGGCTAGGCTCGTGGCTTTCTATTAAGTCAAGCCTTTTGTAGTGGTCAAGCCAAGTGAGTCAATTGGCCAATAGGTTGAGCCCATTCTGTAGAGAGACATTTCGGGCCTCACTGAGCCTCTTATGGCTAGGCCTCACATGGTGTTGGGCCTGAGCTATTTGATGTTTAAGTAGTATCACATGTCCTCCCAATAGTTTAAGTTTATTTATGTCTCAATTTAACAGTGGTTAGGCGGTCGAACTTGTATGACAAAGCTGAAAGTTAGAGTGGGTGCATTAGCTTGAGCTACTAATATTTGGGAGGGAATTTTAATTTTTGAAAATCTAGATTTGAAACTTTAGGCAGTTGCTATTGTCACGTGTCAATTGATTACTAGGTCTTAGTTATTGTGTTTTGATTGATTTGATATGAGTCGTGTGATGAGGTGATGGTTCACCTGGCTCTGTCTTTTCATCTTTGGTCTTGAGGGGGCCATAAATGGGGGTTTCCCTTTTCTTTCCTCATTTTGCAATTTTTCTCTTTTGTGCTAAAACTTTGCTTGCTATTGAAGATTTGAGTCTTATTTGTCAAAATTTTATCTCTTTCATTGGATGATTTTCGCTTTTAAATATTTGGTGTTTTATTTTCCCTTTCTTCTTCCTTTATTTTCTTTATTTTTTATTTTCCTCTTATTGGCGACCATGGATTCGAGGGATGAACCTTCTGCTTCTAGAGGGTTTATTGAGGACTTGATTGTCCTCAGGGCATATAAGGTGGAGACTTAGATAATCAAGGTTGCCCCTCAGGTGGGGACCCAATGGAAGAGAGTAAGAAAGCACTCCTAAGGAGCGACTAGCAGGGAGCAGTGCTATGGCAGACAATGTAGCCAAAAAAGCCAACATTGATGGTGTTATCCTGGCAAAAACAACTCATCAGCTTATCCCCTTACAAATACGTATGCAAAACCCTCGAGTGACCAAGCTTCCTAATGGTATATCCAAGTTGGATCTTCTTTTGATTTGCCAGATGTATAAGATATCAAACGAGTTTGCTTTGAACATTCCCAGACCCAATTTGAGGGCTTTCTCTGAGCTAGAGCCGAACCAATTCATGTTATATGAGGAGGATCTGAAGACTGGTCTTCGGCTGCCTATTCCTCAACCTTTGCAGCGGGTGTTCACAAAGTACAACATGGCTCCTTCGAAGCTCAATCTGAATGCTCTTCAGATAATGGAGGGGATGTATTTGCTAACTTAAGAGAAGGGGCGGTCATTCACCATTGGTATTTTTAGACATGTCTACTTTTTTAGAAGCTAAGCTGGGAAAGATTATTGTCATGTTTTGGCTCAATTGAATATTGTGCTCTTCACCAACTATCCCTTATCCATAAAAGGGTAAAAGTATAGGTACTTTATGGTGACATATAGTTAGGATGTTCTTTTCCCCTCTAAGTGGATAAGGAAGGTTGAATGGAATGTAAGCATAAATGTGAATGAGCGCAAAGTTGGGATAGTGGAAGTGATCTTAACAGATGATTGCCTTAACTTAACTAGGCTGATAAACATACACTACCATGTGTCCGAGCTAACCAATATGACACCTTATTAGTTCTTTATCATGTTGACCAAAGATATTAATATGTTTTTATTTTATAAAGATGGATCTTGAAGATGTGAATATGGAGATAACATACCAAAAGGCCATGCCAGAAGAGAGAAAAAAGAAGAGGTAGAGAGTAAAGCAAACTTCTGGGTGAAAGAGGCCTGCCTCAGGTATGGTGGTAGAGAGTGTGCCCGCACCGAAGGTTGTTGAGCCATTGGTGGACCTTCCCGCTTAGTCTGAGCATGCTGAGTAGGTGAAGGGGTCCAATTCTCTAAAAAAATTATAGGTCAGACTGGTGGAGGTTGACTCTGATAAGGAGTCATTTGTTGTTCCTCAAGGATTAAGTCATTGCCTCGATCCTCGGCCTCATCTGTAAGAAAAGTGTGATAATAGTCTTAATCATAAAACTATGGTTAAGACCATGGCCCATCTATACGCCTTTTCGTAGGATGAGGAAAGGTTTAAGTTGTTGATCAGCAGACAACTAGTGGCCTAGAGGAATATGCATTCGCTCAAGTTATTGTTGTCCAAACTGTTATATTTTGGTATTGTGTTGAACAATTGGTTGTTTGTTTTACTTTATTTTGTGTAGGTGACGACAGCTGGTGTAGTGCTGGATTAAGATCTCAAGGTTTCTGACAAAGAAGTCTTGAATTTTTTTGAGCTAGAAGCCCAACTCATAAAGGTTCAAGATACGTATGATGCTTTAACCAATGAGCATCAAGACTCTTTAAAGCAGGTTGAGCAAGGAGTTCAATTATTGTTCGCCACTAAGGAAAAGCTTTCTTTTACCAAGGGCAAGGTGGCATCACTGTGAGTCAAGGTAGCTGAGCTGGAGAGGGCGTCTACAAGGGTCCCTAATATGGAGCAGGGAGTTAAGCTATAGAAGAAAAAAATGGAAGAGGCTTTGGGGCTCACGGTAAGAGAGATGGCTCAAGTTTGTCTTAACTACAATGCCTTCATCAGACAAGTGTTAATAAAGACATTCCCAACTCAAAATTTTGACTGTGGCAAATGTTGATCTTTTCGCAATCGTAGCAATGTCGGCCAAAGAGGATGACGAGGATGAAGATGCAAATGTGGTTGATAAGAGAGAGCCAAAAAAGTAGAGTATAGGTTCTTTGTAACCTTTGGCTCATCTCTAGAGACTGTAAAAAAATTTTTTGAGTAATAAAGAAATCTTGTTCTTCTCATTGTGTTTTTTTTGTTTTTGTTTTCTTCATTTGAGCATTTAAACTTATCTTTGAAGTTGATGGAATTAACTAAGTAATAATATAAGTTAGCTCAAGCAACTTGTTTATAAGAGATTCAAGCTGTTACCTTTAATAATTTCCTTACCTTAATGCTTGTTTTGATCCTATGCTAGCTCAATTTGAATGTGCTAAGTTTATATGATTTTGACTCATTATAGCGATGTACGAGATGAATTGGCTAGGTACATGCCTTACATGCTTAATGATTTTTCTTTTTGTATTGTGGTGTATGAGGTTGATTAGCTTGATACATGCTTGGCTATGTGAGTCTGCTTTCTTTATCATGATGTATGAGGTAAATTAGCTTGGTACATGTCTAGTTATGTGAGTTTGCTATATTTATCATGATGTATAAGGTAAATTAGCTCAGTACATGCTTGGTTATGTAAGTTTACTTTATTAATCATAATATATGAGGTAATTAACTTGGTACATGTTTGGTTTTGATGAAGATAAGTTTGTGGAAGAATGCAGTGAAGACTTCTCTTTGATCTTGAATAGGTAATAAGGTGAAGGATGGCTTGAGCCTTTTTATAGGTGTTGTAAGGGCTATTCATATGAAATATTTTCTTAGAGCTTATATATTCCATGTACATGGCACAAGCTTGCCTTTCATGGTTTCTAACTTATACGTTGTTTGTCCGATTGCTTTAAGGATTCTATAAGGCCCTTTCTAGTTGGCGTTTAGCTTGCTCACACTTGTATTTATTCATGCTTTATTAGTTCTTCTCCATACGAGGTTTCCTTGTTTGAGAGCTTAGGCTCTGACCCTCATATTATGGAACTTAATAGCCTTCTGTTAGTAGGCTACTATTTATATGTCAACATCTTCTCTTTTGCTAACTAGGAGGTCTAAATTCAGGCACAAATCTTCATCATTATGATCAAGATGGTGGTGGAGGACTTTGTATAATGGGAGCCCTATCTTTACAAGAACCACTACTTTTGTGCCATACGTTAGGAAGAATGATGTATTTCCTATTATTGTTCTTAGGGTAGTTTAGAAGGCCCAAAGGATGTGATTGAGTTGATTGGTCCAACTTCCTTTTGCATCATCCAACCTTCTCATGAGCCCCTGTAAGATAGTTCTATTAGTTACCTTGGCCACATTGTTAGTTTAATGGTGGGCCACCAAGGTGAAACAGAGGTTGATGGACAACTCGGAGTAATAGGATCTGAATTAGTTGCTGTCAAACTGTTTTCTATTATCAGCGATGAGGATTTGAGGGATGTCAAACCAATGTATTATGGTCTTAAAGAAGTTTAGTATCTTTGCTGAGGTAATGGTGGTAAGGGCTTCAGCTTTAAGCCATTTGATGAAATGGTCAATGGTGACAACTATAAACTTTTTATGCCTTAGAGCTTGAGGAAAAGGCCCAAGGGTGTCAATTCCCCATTAGGAGAAAGGTGATGCAAAAATAATGGGTGATTGATATGTTGTTGGTTGTCAATCGATGTTGTTGTGCCATTGATAGGTGTCACACTTTTGTACCAATTGCTTAGGGTCCTTGGCCATGAAGGGCCAGTAGTATCAGAATAGGATGGCTTTTCAAGCCAATGTTGTTATTGCCTTATGGGCTTCACATATGCCTTAGTGGAACTCCATCATAACATAATCTTCTTTTTCTAAGGAGAGGTATCTTAGCCCAGGCTAGCTGTAGAATCTTTTATAAAGGGCATCGTCTTCTTCAGAGAAGTTTGCAATTTGCTAGATGATGGTCTGAGCTTCTTTTGGCTCTATCGAAAGCTGCCCATATTTCAAGTATATAATCAGTGGACTCATCTAATTATTTTCTTCTACTATGACAACTATGTGTGCCATTGGAGAGTGTTCGATTGTGTTCTCTCTTCTACTAGTACTTCTTCAGACAAAGTGTCTGAGATGAAGTTGTTAACTTTGCTAGGGTGTTTGCTTTTTCATTATTGTCACATGGGATATGCTCAATTTTTCAATTTCCTCCCTTGCTTGCTATATTAGCTAGGATGGATGTAGCATGCTCGATATACTTAGCCATAGCAACATCTTTAGTGGCATATTAACCGATGAGTTATTGAACCACCAATCTAAAATCACTATAAATGGAGATGTTTTCAACTCGGACCTCTTCTGCTAGTTGCAGTCCTATGACTAGATCTTCATACTTTGCGACATGATTAGTGACTCAAAATTTTAGCCTTAAAACATATCTAATGGTGATCTTATGTGAGCCTTGCAAGATCATTCCTACTCCTTCCCTCCTCTCTTCGGCACCTAATGCCCTATTTATGTGCAGCTTACATTCTTGATTTTCATCCATCTACCTCGATTCATGTTCTATCCTCATTAACTTGGCTACAAAATATGCCAGAGCTTAAGCTTTTATTGCTTATCATGGTTTAAACTTGATGTCGAACTCTCACAGCCTGACTACCCATTTAGCCACACTTCCTGAGGTTTTTGCCTTTTACAGGACTTTTCGCAAGGGTTGATATGTTCGAACCATAACAATGTAAGCTTTGAAGTAGTGTCTCAACTTTATTGCTGAGTTGACTAATGTATATGCTAACTTCTCTAACATAGGGTAATTTACTTCGGCACCCTTTAGGACTCTACGAGTGTAATATACTGGACTTTGCTCACCTTTTTGTTCTCACATTAGTACTGAAGCTATGGTTTCTTTTGTCATTGCTAAATATATAAACAATGACTTATCTAGCAGGGGGCGGCTAAGTAGTGGAGGTGAGCTAAGGAAGTTTTTCAATAAAAGCATTTTGACATTCTTCATCCCACTTGAACTTTTTTAGATCCCTTAATTTCTTATAGAATGATAGGCAACACTGAGCTGATGAGGATATGATCCTCTTAAAGTTGTGACTCGCCTATTGAGTTTCTGTATCTCATTAATGGTTCAAGGTGGTTGCATGTCGATGATTGCTTGGATGTTCTCTAGGTTAGCCTCTATTACGCTTTGCCCTCTATTGCTTTTTGAGATATCATAAATTTGAGAAATTTGTTAGCTTAGACTTTGAAGGCACTTTTCTCTGGGTTAAGCTTCATGTTGTAATGGTTGAATATCTTAAAGGCTTCTCATAAGTCATTTGCATGATCTCCGGCTCTATGACTTTTCACAATCATATCATCTACATACACTTCCACTGTTTTGCTAACCTTGTCTCTGAACATGTGGTTCACTAATATCTGGTGAGTAGCCACTATATTTTTTAAAGCCGAAAGGCATGACTTTTATAGCATTAAATGCCTTTATACATGATAAAGCTAGTCTTCTCCTCATCCAGCATAAACATTCAAATATGAAGATACCATGTCGAGGCATTTCATAAACATTCAAATATGAAGATACCATGTCGAGGCATTAATAAAGTTGTACAATTCATACCCTGCTGTAAAATCTACTAATTGATTAATGTTAAGTAAAGGGTAGCTGTCTTTTGGACATGCTTTATTGAGTTCGATAAACTCCACACACATCCTCCATTTGTCATTGGGTTTTTTGACTAGTACCACATTGGACAACCAGTCTGAATATTGGACTTCCCTTATAAACCATCATGTAACAACTTGCATACTTCTTCTGCAATGGCGTTCTGGCACTTGGGTGCATGATTCCCTCTTTTTTATTTAATAGGCTTGGTCGAACTGTCTACATTGAGCTTATAAGCTATTACTAAGGGATCAATTCTCGTGATGTTTAAAGGGCTCTAGTTAAAGGTCTTCAATGTTTCCTACAGTGTTGAGCAAATATCCTTCTTGATGGGCTCAATCAGTTTTATTCTTATGGCAACGTTCACTTTTGCCCTATTGGGAGGGAGGTTTAACTCAGCTGCTAGCTTGACATTTCTAGTAGTGTTCTTGGGGATAAAGTCTAATAGCTCGACAGATGTTGCATGGTTCACTTCTTTCGAGATGGTCACATAGGTTTCTTTGGCTATTTTATAATCTCCTTTAATAATTGCCATTCTCTGCTTGGTAGGTATCTTTATAGTTAGGTATTAGATACAGGTATAGGTAGTTGTATAATAAAGAATAGGTCTACTAATAATGGCATTGTACATGAAAGGAATATTCACGGCCATCCATACGACTTAAAACTTCTAGGTAATCTTCGTGTCCTCCAACTCTGTGTTCAGTTTAACGAAGCCTATCACCTCTATCCTAGTACCACCTAGGTCAATTAAGAGGGTTCGGAAGTAACCATTTTGTGTCTAGGCCAAACACCTTGAAGGTCTTTGATGTAATCATATTCATGGAGTTGTCATCATCTTCCAGAATGCGCTTGACCATATAGTTCTCAATTTAGCCCTGAACCACTAAAGTGTTT
>CATIWR010037876.1:0-17018 GCA_949677035.1 Omphalea diandra | reverse complement strand
GTACTTAGTGGATCAGTTGATTCACATGAGTACCAAGCCCAAGAGTCAGTTCTTACTCCCATCTCATGTCACTGCCATCTACCGCTTCGTGGGCGCTCTTGACGAGCAAAAGGAGAAACTTCTCACCAAAAAGTTTCTGCCTTCACAGAACTTCTTGGATCTCACATATCTCGTCAACGCCAAAGCAATCCATCTTGACTCCTATGCCTACTTACTTGGCGCATACGGAGCACAGCGATTGGAAAGCTCTCAAGGTAAAAAAGGAAGCGTCTCCGCATTAAAGAAGTTCCTTCTTCCCCCCCCTCTGCTGCTCCTCCATCGAAGCCAACCGAACAAGTGTTGCTCTCTACCATCAACCTCAAATTGGATAGAATCATGCGTATGATGAAGAAATGATCACTCTTCCTCTCCCATCTCTATAGCGACATGGTGGATTTACAGGAGAAACTCGACATTCCACCGTGTCACCTCCCTGATTTTACAGACTTCGAAGATACTCAAGACGGGGACCAAGGAGTGGACGATGGTGATGAAGTTAAAGGCGGCCTTCCAGAGACAGCAGTAGATTCGTCCGATTATGATAGTGACTCCCCAACTTTTTAGTACTTAGGTTTAATGTTTGTGTTATGTTTTGTCTTTGTTGGGTTACCTTTTGTAATCACTGTTTATGAATATATAAAAGTTTGCTTTTTGTGCTCTCCATATCTAATTCTTATAGCATTTTGCTTCTTATGCTTTCTTTAGTTTATTCTTCCCTAATTCTTTTTGATCTTGCCAAGGAGGGAGACAAAATAAAGAATCAAGTGAAAAATTAGAGATAACTAATTAAGAGGGAGTAAAGGGGAGTAAGCAAGCAAAAGCATAACTTAAAGGGGAGTAACATTTTACTTCTCTACACTTATTTTTCACTTTGGATCAATCTAAGTTGTCAAAATCAAAAAAGGGGAGATTGTTGAACTAGGATAATCAATCATAGGTTTAGAACCTCTTTTGATCTTGACAAAGTAGATTGATCATCACTAATATTTCAAATAAGTGTTGTTCTTACAGAATTGAATCAATCTCTCAAGAAGAATTAAAGAAGTTGATGAACTCCAAAGTGACATGTAACTCGCGACCGCGACTCATGTTAAGACATGTTGAAAATCAAGCAGGCGAAATCACAGAACCATTCTCGGGCGCGATGCTTGGAAAGAAAGAAGTCAGATTGACATAGATGAATTCGCGGTGGAAGTCTCGTTTGAGTCGCGACCGCGAATTTCAAAGAAATTCAAGAGGGAAGCAAGTTCACAATCACAGCTTGACAAGTGTCTTAGAAGACTATTGGAAGTCAAAAATCGCGGAGACATCTTGCTGGTAGCGACCGCGATCCTTGTGGAAGAAAGTTAACCACTTTGGCAGATGGATTCGCGGCCTCTGTCACGTCCTGTGCAAGAAAACTCGCGACTACGACTTCTAAAAGTAGGTAAAAGACAACAATTATATTTTCCTGGTGAACTAATAAGAAGCTACCACGTGGACTAGTCGTTAGACACAAATGGGGTTTCCCTTGAAGAATTTGGATTTCGCGGCCGCGAAAGGCAGTAGCGACCGCGATTTCATCCTGACAAGCGTTAAATGCAAAATTTGTCAAGTATGTCTCAAAGATTTGATGAGTTATGATCTGCAACGTCTCTTTGGTGAAGTTTGGCTATAAATACTCCACCAAACAGCCATGAAGATGGTTGCTAAAAAATTTATTACAAGTGTTAAAAGCTCTCAATCTTTGCTACTCATTTTCTTCATCTTCTTTACAAGTGTTAGGTGTGAGCATTAAACACCAGATTGTAAGGTTTTGTGTTAGCCTGTAAAACCACTTTTAGAAAGGTTTAAGTGTAAGCCTGTTGAAACACTTAAGTGAGGTTTTGTGTTAGCCTAGAAAACACTTTGTTGTAAGGTTGTGTGTTAGCCATTAAAACACAAGTTGTATAAGTTGGGTATGAGCTTGACAACACCATTGATATAGTGAAATACCCAATTGAGTGATTGGGGAGTGGACATAGGGTCAGTTTTACCCGAACCACTATAAATTCTTTGTGCCTCTATTGTTTTATCTTCTTCCCTTTATCTTTGTTTTTAAAATTTTTATCCACCAATTCAACCCCCCTTCTTGGTGCCTAGGGATAACAAAAATGTTTAAAAAACCAAAGTCTTTTTTCAATATTATAGTCAACATAGAAATCTTTATGTAGATACTCCCAAAATCATTTCTAAAATGTTGAGCTCATGCATAATATTTTCTACTATGAATGAAAAAGATAGGGATGGAGGTGGTAGGGGCTTATTGTAGGTTGGTTCTGTATTTTGTTTAGGTTGAGCTATGCATATGGCTCTATCTATACTTGTGGTATAGCTTGTTATTTGTAAAGTTGTGTATGGTATTTTTGAGATGAAGTGTTTGGGTTGTTCCTACTTGTATGGTAGATGTATAATTAAGGGCAGTTTGGGTGCTCTTCCATTATCTATTGTGTTGGAGGTGGAGGCTACATCATTAAATAATTAGAGCTGGTGGATCTTCCAGCAAAAAATAATTTTATTCTTTCATCAACGTATTGAGTTACTTCATTTAGTTGTGTTTGGGCTTTGAGGTATCTGGGTCACATGTGTAGTTGCTCCTTCAAAGATCCATTCTTATGGCAGAGTGATGTCTTTCCATCTTATTTGTTAGGGTACTACCACATTGTATTTTGTAAGGTATGTTTGAAGGAGTAGAGTTTCTCCTTTTTTGCGGTGGTAGCAAAAGCTAAAACCATGGCTTTGTAATGGACCTTATAGAGAAAGGCAATAGGAATTGAATTAACTTTCATTTTGGAATTATGAGTTTTAATTTGTAAAGCCAAATAATCCAAAATATTCCCATCTTTAATGAAATGGTTAAATTTGGATAGCAATAAAAAATTGGGGCTTATACAAAGACTAGACTTAACAAAACTTAGCAAAGCATCTTGAAAATCCCTAAATCTAGCATCATTGAGGACCACTAATATAGAATTGTTTAAGCCTTCTTTAATAGAGGCTTAAAGCTTACATGTACAAGGCATATATGAAAGTAATGATAATGCCTTTGTTTATATTTGCCTAAGGATTTCTATGTAAGGAGTTATATTATCTCAAAAGGTTTAGTGAGATGAATATCTCTTTCTTCTATTTTAATGGTGTATTTTGTTTGAAAGAATGAGTATTTTTGCTCTACATGTACATTTGGTCTTTTTGTATTTTAAAATTTCTCAATTATCAATGATTTTTGGAAATTTTCAATGGTAACCTCATTATTTGTTGTTCTATCTCCTGTCCCTTTTGTTGAAGAGCTGAAAAAGAATTGGGTTCTATAAAATATATTCATGTTGCAATATTGTTTAGTTCATCAATAGCTATAGTTTTGGCTAAACCAACAAACTAACAATTTATCTAAGGATTATAGCTCGAATCACTAGACAAAAGGACTTACAATTTATTTAATGATGCACACAACAATTATGTAGAATGAAAATATGCTATAGAACTCAACTATTCCCCTCATGTATATGTCATCTATCAGGGATGTTTAGTCCAATTGATATAATTTTATATTTTTCTCAACAAGAAAATTTAACTTATAATTTCGTTAATCAATCCTACTAAAATCTTTCATGTCAATATATATCTTAAATATTTCTTTTATCAATTTGAAATTTCACTTTCTATCTCTCTCTTTCTCTCTCCCTCTCTCTCTCCATATATATATATATATATATATATATATATATATATATATATATATATATATATATATATATAATTTAATTTCAATATACTACTAATACCTTAAATAATAATAATAATAATAATAATAATAATAATAATAAAGTTTCATTATATGAAAAAAATTCTACAAATGAAAAATTTTAACCACACATTTTAATAATTGTTATTTTTTTTCTTGATTCTTAAGTTAATCAAATGTGGATTTAAATTTTATGTGAATTTTTTATTATTTTATTATTGAAGGTTTTTTTAGTAATTATTTTTTAATGATTAATTACTAAAAGTTTAATAATTTAATTTTTATAATTATAATTAAATTTTAGCTACATTTAAATTCTAAAAGTTTATTTAAATTAAATTTAAATAAATTATATCAGAAAGTTTTACACATACAGGTGTGAAAATATTTTAAAGTTGTATAAATAAATATCTAAATGATCAAGTGTCATATGTTAATTCAAAAATGTCATATATTAATTCATATATGAGAGTTTATCATTGCTTCAACTTTATTATATATAATAGATTTCATCTAATTGATTTTTTTTGAAATTAGAAAAATATTTCTAAAATCTTTTTAAAGTAAGTAATTTTAAAAAATTACATCTTATATATGAAATATTTTTGTATTATATATTAAAATTAAAATTTATTATATAGATAAATTAATAATTTATACTAAAATTAAATGTATCATAATTTATTTAATAATAAATATAAAAATTAAAATGTTTTATAACTACTTTAATATTAGTTGTCATTAATACATGATTTTCTAAAACATTAGAAAAAAGCCTAATGATTCAAAAATCCAGCCTTTAAGTCGATTTTTAATTACACATAAAATTTTTAATTTTATCAATTTTTCCTTAATTTCAAAATAAAAGTGTCAATTATCCCAAAGTTAAAATTGAATTTTGAGGAAAGTTATTTTTAAACTATCCTGTCATACACATCATAAAAAATTAAACACATCAGATAGGGTTCAAGTTACAAATCATCTTTAACTAGCTATGATTGAGTTATGAGTTAGGATTATATATGCAACTCATGTGTTGTTCTCTCCCTTTGTTTCTAATTCATCTTCTTCTTATTTTCTTGTTTATTATGTTTATAATAGTCTCTAGCTCTTAGTTAAGAATCTCTCACTCTTATAAGACAAAAGTAGATGCAAAGTGAAGGAAACTTTTTCTCTCTCTAAGTATTTAATGATGTTTATACCTTGTCAATTTAAAAATTACTTTCCTTAAATTTGAAAAATCTAGCAAACACCTTCTCTTTCATCTCATGGCTTCGGCTTTTTTGTTGTGATATAATTTTTTTAAAAAAAAGGAAGGGGAAAATAATAAGCTCCAAGAGACAATAGGACTAAAGAAATTAAGCTTTTCGCGAATAAGATCTCGATGGCAATGTGAGGAATAACAAGGAGATTAGGGAGGCGAGAAGCATGGGTGCCTTTATCAACGTCATAATAGCTAAGAAAAATCCACTAGACATTTTTTGTCCTTGAAAAGGGTAAATGAAGTATTTTGTGACAAAAAGGGGGGAAGATAATATGATAAGGTGAGTTTCAAAAGAAAAGAAAAGGTAGCATATTTGGTTATTGAATTTGATCCAAAAGAAACCACCTTGAATGACATATAAGTATAGATTGGTTTCTACTTCGTCTGTCTTATTCTTCGTCCTTCTTGTTCCTTCAACATGTGACGTGATGGCTATGTAAAAGAAAAAACACAGGGGCTTTGAGTTTTTACAGCTTAAAGAGATTGTTAACTAAGGAAATGGTTTTTTGATGAAATTATTACAATATAATGTGTTTAATTTTTGATGATGTGTATGTCATGTTAGTTTAAAAATCACTTTCCTCATTTTAATTTTGACTTTAGATATAATTGACATTTTATTTCTAAATTAGGGTAAAATTGATGAAATTAAAAGTTTTGAGCACAACTAAAAATCAAATTAAAGGTTGGAGTTTTTGGGTTGTTGGCCCTTGAGCACCATGAAGGGGGGTTGAATTGGTGAGGAATTTAAAAATTTGTAAGAAAGGTGAATAAACTGGAAATTGAAGAAGTAAAAGAATAAGTGAACACATAAAGTTTTATAGTGGTTAGGTTGTTAATGAACCCTGAATCCACTCATCGATTCCTCATAATTGGGTGTTCCACTAACACTAAATGGTGTTTCCAAGCTCACACCAAACTTGTACACTTTATGTTTTATGGCTCACAAATAACTTTACAACTTGTGTTTTAAGGTTCATACAAAAACATCTCAAGTGTTTCCCAGAGGCTCACACTTAATCTATTACGAGAGTTTTATGGCTAGACTAACTTTCAAAACTAATTATAATGGTGTTTAATGCTCATACCCAACAATATCAATTCACATATAAAGAATTAAGGTTGAAAAACAAAATTGCAAGAGTTTAACTATATTCATTATCATTCTCTTACATTCATGTCTATTTGGTGGACCACCAAAGAGACATTACTAAGAAACTGTGTTTAAATCTCTAAGGCAAGCTAGCCAAATCTTGTATTAAATGCTTGTCAGACTGATTTCGCAATTATGACTAGTAAGTCACGGTCGTGATTTTCCATCTTGCACTAAAAATGTTGAAATTGCGGTAAAAAACCTCATTTGTATCTAACGACTAGTCCACATGGCATGTTATTATTGGTCTTTCAGGAAAAATAGTTGTTATGTTCTTTCAACCAACTAAAAGTTGTGGTCATGATTTAATTTCTTCTTATATGTGACTGACATCGCAAATCCTTTTATTTAATAAGGAGAAAATGTTTTAGCAGGTTGCGGTCTCGAAAACCATTTTACCTCCGCGAATTTTGATATGTCAATGTTATCTTGGACACCTGGCAAGCTCTAGTTGTGACTCAGTTCCCTTCAAGCAATTACAAAATAACGATTGCAATTCCAATGCGAAGCCTACCGCGGATCCATCTGTTTAGTCTTAATGGCTTTCTTGCTTAGGTCGTGACAACAATTTACTTTGCAAATATTTCTAGACCAAAGTCATCCACTCTTCTTTATAGTTCATGATCGCAAATTGGGGAATCTTGGTCTCGAATTAGAAGACCTTTCACAAGGTTTGAGATTTAAACTTCCATCTAACTTTCAATGCAAACCTATCTTAAACTGCAAAATCAACACTTAAAAATGATGTTAGAATGTATCAATCCTCATTGTCAATATCAAAAAAGAGTTTTGACTAAGGTTTGACCAACCTAGGCCAATAATATCCCTTTTTTTTTATTTTGACAACTTAGACTGATTTTGCAAAGGATAAAGAGTTGCCTTAGTGTGAAGTTGAGATGGTTAACTAAGTCTAACAAATTTGAACTTGGTAAAATACCAATTTAAATATGAAATACAAATAACTAAATTGAGATTGCTCCCCCTCAATTTATACTCCCCTTTGATTATGTCATGCAATTTCTTTTCACAAGATCTCTCCCCCTTTGTGAAGATAAACAAAAGAGATAAGTAAATTTCAAATTGAAGAAATGGGGATAAGTATAAAGGGATATAAATAAAGAGCCATCATGATTCATGGATACAAAAATAATAGAAATATGAAACATAAACTTGAAATTTTATTAATGTGGATAAACAAGAACATAAAAATGCGGGATCACAAACTTAGGACTAAAGCTAAAATAGAACAAAAGAATAAAAGAAAAATAATCATAGAAAGATTGCAAGCCTAAGAAATCTAGAAAATTAGAGAGCTATCATCATCACCAAAGTCTCCAATTTCTTCATCTCCTCCTCCACCCTATACTTGATCCCTTTCTTCCACCTCTTGGTCTTCTTCATCTTCTGGAGTATCCTCCTAATCCTCAAAGTCTGAGAAGTGGCAAGGAGTGGCATTTACTTTCTTTTAAAGGTCCACTAAGTCACTCTGGAGGTGGAAAAGAAGAAGGAACCTCCTCTTGATCATCCTTATTACTTTGTTTAATTTCTTATTGATTGAGAAGAAAGAGATGGCAGAGGACTTAGGCTTTGGTTTAAGCTTAGGAAATGGTATTAGTTAGGCACGCCCCTTTATCACAAGCCTCTTACTCTTTAAGGCTTGAATGGTTTCAAGCTTTTTAGCCCCAAATGATCCTAAGATATAAGTGTAAGTGCTTGAATGTATAGCCTTGGCATTAATGAGGTAGGTTAAATAAAGGAAATTGTAGGATGGCAAATATTTCTTTGTAAGGAATTTTCCATTTTTCTCTTTAAGGGCTACCACATACCTATAGATGGTTGTGACATGAGAAGGCAAAAGGAATTGGCTCTTGGGGTTCGTACTCATATGAAACAATTGATCCATAAGGTATCGACCAGTTTGGATAGACTTATTTTTGGTTAAGCAAAATAGAAAAACTAGGTCTTTTTGGGTGACTTTTTCATTCCTATCACCTCTACTGTTTACAAAAAAAGTAATACTGATGTGAAAAACCCAATTTAATAGGGTGTAAATGTATTTATCTATAGATGTCTTTGGATCATGTTTTATTTTAATGGATATCTAAAACCAAAATTCGAAATAGATGATATCAAGTGCAAAGATGATAAAAGGGATATCATATCCCACTTGAAGATTGAAAAGATTAGAGAGTTGTTCAAAGGTGATAAAATAAAGGTCCCCAAAAGCCTGAAAGATTTACCCGTATGAAGCTGCTTCATATTCGACTCTCTTGCTCAGGGTAATCATACACATGAACTCCTTGACTATTTCTTCATATATGCGTTCATCTCAGAAGATAAACTCGTTCTAGCCCAAGTTTGGTAAGAAGGCATGAATTTCATCCTTGATTACAAAAGACTTAAAGAGAAAAGTAGAGGGAATTTTATTGGGTTGGATTATTTTGTTAGAGTTGGCTTTGTAATGATTTTTCTCCTTTTTGGTTATTCCTTTCATTAAGTGAAGGTCAAGAGGGCCAGAAGGTTGGGGAATGCCCTTTCCTTTCTTTGCTATTGAAATCTTCTTGGGTGCCATTAAAGGAAACTGAGAAAGTTTTAGAGGATTTGTGAGAGCAAAAAGAGTTATAAAGGAAAAGGGAAGTTAAAAGTAGAATGAAGGGGTGTTAGGATGGTTTAAATAGGCAAAACCTGATAGAAAATTGTAACAAAAAAAGCATTAAATGAGAGGTTGGTATCAGTTAATAGTCAAATAATCAATACCTAACAGTTACTCAAATTCGTGATCGCGAACCTCAAGTCACGATCATTAATTACAAAAATTATGAGTAATAATTAAGAATTCCTCGAAAATAAAGGAGTCAATGGTCAAAGAATTTGACTTTGAAAGAGTTCATGGTGGCGATAAGAATAGTGATCGCGAATTATAAATTTGACTAAAAAATGATGACTGCTTGTAATAACAATTGCAATTTAATCATAGCGACCACAAATTACAAGGCAAAAAGAAATACAAGGAAAAAAATATGAATTGGCCTTCCTAGTTGTGATCCACTCAAGGTAATGATGATTAATTCTAGCAAATTGGCGTAAAATAACTCAATTGCTTATAAAATTAACACATCCGATATAATCAACATCCATAATTATCAAACACACAATTCAATCATTCAAAGTGGCATACACAATAGGGAATAAAAGGTGAGATCTAATTTTCACCCTATGGAGCTTCCATCAATCATCCCTAACTCCCTCTTAATGAAGTTCAATATCTCTTTATTAAGGGGTTTAATAAAAATTTTTGCAAGTTGATGATTGATGTTGATAAACTCTAACACCACATTACCATTGTGGATATGATCCCTAAGAAAATGATGCCTAATCTCAATGTGTTTACTCCTAGAGTGTTAGATAAGACTCTTTAAAAAATTTATTGAATTGTGTTGTCACATTTGATAGAAATGTGATCAACATTTTTGTCATAATCCTTGAGTTGTTACTTCATCCAAAGAACTTAAGTACAACAATAACCTGTCGCCACATATTCCGTTTTAATGGTGGATAAGACAACTAAAACTTGCTTCTTACTAAACTAAGAAACTAAACATTCTCTTATAAATTGGCAAGTTTTAGAAGTGCTCTTTCTACTAAATAAACTACCAGCATAATCTACATCCAAATATCCTAAAAGACCTAAAGATGAGTTCCTAGGATACCATAAACCTAGGTGCATTGTGCCATGTAAATATTTAAGAATCTTTTTAACTGCATTCAAATGAGATTCCTTATGGCATGATTCAAACCTAGCACACATGCATACACTAAACATGATGTCGGGTCTAAAAGTAGTGAGATAGAGAAGAGAACTAATTATATCTCTATACCTCTTTTCATCAATTGGTTTACCTGATTCATCTTTGTCTAGCTTGATGGTAACACTTATTGGTGTCTTAGCCACTTTGCATCACTTCATGCTAAATCTCTTGAGGAGATCTTTTATGTACTTAGCTTGGTTGATGAAGATGCCCGCTTTAGTTTTCTTAATTTGTAGACCAAGGAGGAACTTGAGCTCTCTCATCTTGCTCATCTCAAATTTCCTAGTCATACACTTGGTAAAATCTTCACAAATAGATTCATTAGTAGCACCAAATATAATGTCATCAATATATACTTGCACAATAAGTGTATCTTGATTATGCCTTTTTACAAATAAAGTTGTGTCAACTTTCCCTTTTTCAAAATCATTTAGTAGAATAAATGAACTAAGCCTTTCATACCAAGCTCTTGGAGCTTATTTCAAACCATACAAGGCTTTAGTTATTTTAAAAACATGATTTGGAAAAATATGAGACTTAAAACTAGGAGGTTGTTCAACATAAACTTCCTTCTCAATGAGACCATTTAAAAATGCACTTTTAACATCCATTTGAAAAAGTTAAAATTCATGTGACAACTATATGCTAAGAGAATACTAATGGCCTCTAATCTTGCTACGAGGGCATAGGTCTCATCATAATCAATGCCTTCTTCTTGGTTGTATCCCTTTGTAATCAATCTAGCTTTGCTCATCCAACTTGTTCCTAAACACCTACTTGCATCCCATAATAGGGTGATCCTAGGCCCAGGAACTAGTTCCCATACTTTATTTCTCTCAAATTGTTTGTGTTCCTCTTACATAATAATCACCTAACTTTCATCAACAAGAGCTTCATCTACTGATTTTGGCTCAAATTGAGAGATAAAGGCAAGATTATTATCTAATGCTTGAAGTTAAGATCTAGTACTTACTCCTTTGGATGTCTTACCAATGATTAGAACTTTTGGGTGATGTTTGGAGAATCTCTAATCCTTAGGAAGATCTTGAGCTACAATTTTTACTTATTGTGGTTGGCATTCCTTTTCTTCTTTTTATGACTTGTTTTCTTAAAGGTTAATCACCATTTCTCTTGGGGTTGACTCTATCTCTAATTTTTCAAAGTCACTTATATGACTATCAACAAAAGAACCTTTCTAAAGATCAAGTTTACTAGATTCATCAAACACAATGTTCATAAACTCTTCAACAACCATAGTACTTTTATTAAAAACTTTATAGGCCATACTAGAGGTGAAATAAGTTAGAAAAATTCCTTCATTTATTTTAAAGTCAAATTTTCTAAGGTTGTCTTTCGTATTTAAATGTAGCATTTGCATCCAAAAACTCTTAGGTATGAAATCTTAGGTTTTCTACCATTCCAAAGCTCATGAAAAGTTTTATTAAGAATGGGTCTTTTGAAAACATGATTAATAATATAACAAGAATTATTAAAGGCTTCAGCCTAAAATTAATTAGGCAAAGAATACTCATTGAGCATTGTTTTTGCCACTCTACTCATGTTCTATTTTTCCTCTCTACAACACCATTTTGTTGTGGTGTTCTAGGAGTAGAGAAGTTATGAGAAGTCTCATTCTCTAGGCAATAAGTTTCAAAAGAATCATTTTGAAATTCCTTTCTATGGTCACTTCTTATAAAAGAAATGAAGTAACCATTTTAATTTCGAGCCCTTTCTGCAAAACTTTTAAAAGCAACAAAAGTGTCTTTCTTATGAGCTAGAAAGGATACCTAAGTAAACCTAGAGTATTCATTAACTAGAACAAATGCATAATACTTCCCACCTAAACTAGTAGTCATAGTAGGTCCAACCAAGTCCATATGGATAACTAGAAGGGGTCTAGATGTACTTACAACATTTTTTTTACTTTAAAGGAAGTTTGATGTTGCTTCCCCATTTGGCAAGGTCCACAAGCTTTGTCCTTTGAAAATTTTAGCTTGGGAAGACCTTTCACTAGCTTTCCTTTAGATAGGCTTTGTAAGAGCTCCATGATAGCATGACCAATCTTTCTATACCATAGCCAAGCTTCATTGCTAAAAGACGCAAGACACTTAAAAGATTGGTTAGCCAAATTGTCTAAGTCAATTAAGTAGGTATTGTCCCTCCTTTCACCCTTAAAGATTACCTTCTTATCCACCAAATTGTTAACTCGACACTTTCTAGGGTCAAAGGTGACTTCATTACCTTTATCACATAATTGACTTACACTAAGCAAATTATGTTGTAAACCACTTACTGAAAGAACATTATCAATAAGTGAACAACCATTCTTACCAATTGTTCCAATGCCAATTGCCTTAGCCTTGGCATTATTTCCAAAAGTGACATTGCCACCTTTTTTCTCTTTTATGGCTAGGAATAGCTTTTTGTTGCTTGTCATATGTTTTGAGCATCCACTATCCATATGCCAATCATTGTCTTCATTGGTGGCTATCAAACAATCTACACAACATAAATAAATCACTTTTATTTAGGTACCGAAGTATACTTGGGTCCTTAGGGGTTAGGTATTGAAGCATCCTTTAATTTGAGATGAGCCTTTCCAATATAACAAAAGGTGTTTATATTACTAAACTTCATGCAATAATGACACTGAAGTTTAGACTTATAAGTCTTTTTCTTATGCATAACTTTAGTATGAGTAGAGGGCCTTCTCATAATATGATGGTGTGAGCGTGAGCATGTGCATGAATGATTAAGAGTATAAGAGAATTTTTTGTGTGTGTTAGGGTGAGCATGCTTCTTAGTGTATATGAATGCATGATTAGCCTTTTTAGGTTTAGACTTTGAGCCTTGAGGTGCCTTTCGCTTGTCCTTGGGCATGGGTGGCTTAGTGTTATGAGCACTATCCTCCTAATTACCTCAATACTAGAAGTTTGATGTGTTGAAGCTCTAATAAAAGTAGTGAGAAAGGGTGTAAATGATGAGGATGCTCCATTGAAAGCTATACCATGTCTTACTAGGAGAGGTCTATGAGATACAATTAATGTATCTAAGGCTTTCTTCCCTTTGTGAAACTTAGAGATATAATTTTTAAACTCAATTACCTCTCATTTTAAGTATTATTTTAATTTCTCAAAGAGTTTAGAGTAGAAGAGGATTTAGTAAGACTTTTAAGAGATTTTTGGAGTTTTTTATTTAAAGTCCTCAACTCACTTACTTGCTCATTTAATGAGTTAAACTCACTTTCAAGTTTTAAGCATTTTTTTTCTAAGTTTTCATTTTTGACTTATATTTTTCACATCCCAAGGTAAAGAGCTTCTAAGAGCTCATCATCTACACCATCAAATGCATAATAATTTTCACTATAATGGGGTGAAGAACTTGCCTCATTGAAGGGTCTTCTTGTGCCATGAAACATATGTTTGCCACTTCCTCATCCTTATCCTCCCAAAAGTTGTCATCCCTAATGGCTTTGAAGCTTTTCTTCTTTTCTTTGTCCCCTTTCTTCTTCTTTTTCAACTTAGGCAATCATACTTAATGTGGCTTTGCTTGCCACACTCATAACATGTTATTTCACTCTTTTTTGTTTGAGGTTAGGGGATGCCTTCTTAATGTTCCTTCTATCTTTTCTTATTCTTATCAACTCTTTAGTCCTTCTAGAAAGCATGGCTAGGTCCTCATCTTCTTTTTCACTATCATCATCACTTGAGACAACCTCTATATCTTTATCCTTAGTTGAGGATTTGAGAGTTAAGGTCTTTTTCTCTATTTTGTCATTCTTATCCCCTTGCCCTCTTATCTTCTTCATCTCTTCATTTTTTTCAAGGCTAGCCTATCAGTAAGAAGCTTGCCTATGAGGACATCTATGGGGACTTTTCTAATTTTTGGATTTGACTTTTGATTACTGCATATTCTAACACCAAACTTCTCAAGAGGTAAGAATTTAAGTATTTTAGTGTTTACCTCATGATTGGTGAGAACTCTTTCAAAGTTCTTCATGTTTTGGATAATGGATAAGAGCCTATTCATCATATCAGTGATGTTTTCATTTTCTTTCATCATGAAAAGCTCTTATTCAATCACATACATCTCTAATCTACTGGATTTCACCAAAGCTGTGCCTTCATGGTAATTCTCTAAAGCTTTTCGAATTTCATAGATTGTGAGGCAATGTTTAACTCTTATATTTCTTCCTTTGATAAAGAATTAAGAAGGATTGATATTGCCCTTTTATTCCACCCATTTGATTTTCTATGAGCCTCCACCTATTCATCTATTGGGATTAACTCTTCACTTTCATCAACCACCTTACTAGGAGGCTTCTATTCTTTTGTCATAATATCCTAAAGATCCACCGCATCACTGTCCAAATGTATCTCTATCCTATACTTCTAATGCGTATAGTCGGATTCATCGAAGTATGGCTTGAGATGGATATGCATTCCTTTATGTGCTATTTTTCTTTACTCACTCAATTAAGGGTTTCAATGAGACCTAGCTCTAATACCACCTGTTGGCCTTTGAGCACTAAGAAGGGGGGTTGAATTAGTAAGGAATTTAAAATTTTTTAAGAAAGGTGAAGAATATGAAAATTGAAGAAATAGGAGAAGATATGAACACACAAAGTTTTGTAGTGGTTCGGATGTTAATGAACCCTAATTCCTCACAATTAGGTGTTCCATTAACACTAAATGGTGTTTCTAAGCTCGCACAATAACCTTAAAACTTGTGTTTTAAGGCTCACACAAAAACCTCTCAAGTGTTTTCCAAAGGATCATACTTAACCTATCATAAGAGTTTTATGACTAGGCTAACTCTCAAACCCAATACAATAGTGTTTAATGCTCACACCCAACAATATCAATTTACATACAAAGAATTAAGGTTGAGAAACAAATTTGCAAGAGTTTGGCTATATTCAATGTTATTCTCTTGCATTCATGTCTATTTGTTATTCTCTAGCTATATTCAAATGCTTTAGCATGTCACGATCTTGAAAACAATTTTATCCTTGTGAATTTTGATATGTCAATAATTATCATGGACACTTGACAAGCTCTAGTTATGGACTCAGTTCCCTCTAAGCAATTATAAAAATTGCAGTCGTGATTCCTAATGCAAAGCCCATTGCGAATCCATATGTTTGGTCTTCATGGCTTTCTTGCCTAGGATGCGACAACTTTCACAAGGTTTGAGATTTAGACTTCCATCCAACTTTCAATACAAACATAAAAATGATGTTAGAACATATCAATCCTCATTATCAATATCAAAAGAAAGTTTTGACTAAGGTTTGACCAACCTAGTCTAATATAGATCATTAGGTCTTACAAAAATAATGATGTATCAAATAAAGAGATTTTTAAAATGAGATGTATCAAACAAAAAGAGTTATTTTCTCTATGTTCCACCTTTATATTAGATATTAGATGTTAATTAATTTTATCTTAATTGAGGTTTTAAAAATAATATGGAGTTTCAAATTAATAAAATTAACTTTATTTAGAAGTTTTCAAGAATGATAAAATAGTTAATTAAAAAATCACAATTATATATGTGTATGTATACATGTGTGTGTGTGTGTGCGCGCATGTGTGTGTATCTTGAAAAAAAGAATAATGTATGATTTATAACATAGTATAGAGTCATTATACTTGCCACCTTTTCATCTCTTAGTGAGGGTTGATACATTTTTAGTATAATAGTACAGTTGTATTTTATGTAACATTTATAATTTTGTATTTAGCTTAAAACATTTAACTGTCATGAATTTTTTCCAAAAAAAAAAAGTGAATTGAAATTTTAGTTGACAAATTGATTAGTGTGATTAATATTTAAATATTTTTATAATTAAATCAGTATGATTTTTTTTATCAAGTCTATGAATATATTATGATAAGCTAAATTTTATATAAAACATAAGTCAAAATAGAAAACTCACTTTGTATTAGATCTTACACTACAAAGAACTAAAAGAAGGTGCCCTCATAATGTAAATTCAAAGTTATTCGGAAGTTTATAATATAAAATAAATATAAATTAAGTTGAAAATTAATTAACACCTTGGTGGAGTAGAAAAACCAAACATTAACACTATCTTGTGCTTTTCTAATGGACATCCAAATAAACCCCTAAGCATGTCAGGATCTTTAAAGAGAAAAATACATGTTGTCATCATTGCATTTGCTTTAAGTTTCAACTCTAATGCATATTTTTGAATTTCATTTTCAGATATTGAAAGTTGTAGAGTAGAATATACCAATTTTACTATGCAATTCTCAGTTGCCTCAGCTTGATCACTTGAATATCTGAATTGATATTTGATGCTTTTATTTTTGTCTTTCTTATTTCTGGATGATGTAGTGTAATGACCATTTGCATTTACAAATCATGGCATCCATGTCCGAAAATACATACGCATAAAGGTTTATTCATCATGCACACACAATCCAACATGTATTTAATGTACATATATGTTAACTAATGATAAAGGCTAGTGACCATAAATAGGTTCCTATCTAGATATATGTATATGACACAAGGAGAGAGAGTTAGAATTCAGCCAATGACCTATGGTCCATGTGATTCAAGTGACATTTGTCGTGACCCTGCAATGTAAACACTGCTCTCGGAAATTCATGTGATTCAAGTGACAATTGATTTTTTTGGCCAGCATATAACAAGTGGATCATTTTATCAATAACATGTGCCAATAGGACATATTGGTCCCTTTTTCCAAGTGATTCGCAAGTGTTTGGCAAGTCGGTCACAATATCCTTTTAGTTCCATATGCAAGTGTTCATTCCCAATGGTATACCAAGTAATCGTTAAGAGCATATAATTCTTGTTTGAATTATATTCACATGTAAAATGTAATAATTCAATCACATATACATGTAATAGAACATAATCAAATCATAAAATTATCACACATACACGTTAGAATCTAATCATGGTTTTTACTCACCTTTTGATGTGACCAACCTTTAT
>CATIWR010037862.1:0-28549 GCA_949677035.1 Omphalea diandra | reverse complement strand
AGCTATTGCATTTGCACTTGCATAGTTAATTGTTATACTTGCAATGTATCTTGATGATATTTGATTATGGATTATGCCATGAGAATTTGATTATTATTTTTATTCACTGAGTCGTGACTCACCAAATCGCAAAATTTTTTTCAGATACTGAAGAATAGGAATTGGACACTTTTGTGCTTTCAGTTTTACACTGAGACATATGGACCACAGGTCATCGGCTGAATCCAAACTCTCTCTCTCCTTGTGTCATATACATATATGTACATCAAGTAAATGTTTGATTGTGTGTAGGATGGATAAAACCTTTATGCATATGTATTTTGGAAATGAATGATATGAGTTATGTAAATGAATATGGTTGTTATAAAAAGAAAGTTGCCTGTACTTTTCTTTATGGCACATTTACTTTTAAGAGAATGCCATTTTGTTTGCACAATACACTGACTACATTTCAGCGTTGTATGATGGCAACTTTTAATGATTTTGTTGAGAAAACTATAGAGATTTTTATGGATAATTTTTCAATTTTTGGAGATTCTTTTGATGAATGTTTAGCTAATCTTTCTATGGTTTTATAGTGATGTGAAGAAATGAACCTTGTTTTGAATTGGGAGAAGTGTCACTTCATGGTGTAATAAGGTATGGTACTTAGCCATAAAGTGTCCGTAAAAGGAATTAAGGTCCGGGCAAAAATAAAGATTATTGAGAAGATGCTTTCATCCATATTTGTTAAAGGAATGTGGAGTTTCCTTGGTTAAGCAAGATTTTACCGTCATTTTATTAAAGATTTTTCTAAGATTGTAAAGCCTCTTTGTAACTTATTTAATAAAGATGTTGCATTTAATTTTGACCAATACTATCTTAATGCTTTTTGTAAGTTGAAGAAAGCATTAACTTCAACATCTATCATAACAGTCTTGGATTGGAATAAACCATTTGAACTCAAATGCGATGCAAGTGACTTCGCTATTAGAGTTGTATCAGGGCAGAAAAAGGATAAACTAATGCATATAATTTATTATGCTAGCAAGACTCTTAGCGAAGCTCAAGTTAATTATGCTACCACAAAGAAGAAATTGCTAGTTATAGTGTATGCATTTTATAAGTTTGGGTCATATTTAGTAGGTTCCAAGGTTATAGTGTATACAGACCATGTCGTAGTCAAGTAAGTATTAAGCAAGAAAGATACCAAGCCTCTTTCAATCTATTAGGTACTTTTATTACAAGAGTTCGATCTTAAAATCAGGGATAAAAAGGGGACTGAGAATGCAATAGCAAATCACTTATCTTTAATTGAACCTCAGGAAAGCGAAAACAATAATATGGAAATCAATGAAGAATTCTCAAATGAACTGTTGTTTATGATTAATGTTGGAACACTTTAGTACACAAACATAGTCAACTACATTGTGAGTGGTATCATCCCTATAGACATGTCCTACCAGTAAAGGAAGAAGTTTTTAGTAGAATGTAGGCACTATTTTTGGGAGAAACCTCTTATTTACAAGTATTATGCTGATGGCCTTATTAAAAGGTATGTGCCTAAGGAGGAAATTCATGGCATTTTGACACATTGTCATTCTTTGGAGAGTGGTGAACATTTCACCACCACCAAAATAATTATAAAGATATTACAAAGTGGTTTTTATTGGCTTACGATGTTTGAGGACATATGGAAATTCATACATTCGTGTGATCACTGCCAAAGGACTAGTAACATCTTAAGACGCCATGAAATGCCATTGAACAACATTCTTGAAGTGGAATTGTTTGATGGGTGGGGTATCAATTATATGAGACCATTTCCTACATATTATAGGCAACTCTACATCTTAGTTGCAGTAAATTATGTGTCTAAGCGGGTTGAAGCACAAGTGAAGCTAAGGTGGTGACTAGGTTCATTAAGAAATTCATTTTATCAAGATTCAGGGTGCCTAGAGCTATTATCAGTGATGGTGGAACTCATTTCTACAACAGGCAGTTTCAAACTTTGCTCAAGAAATATGGAGTCTCACATAAGATTGTCACCTCATATCTTCCTCAAACTAGTAGTTAGGTGGAAATTTCAAATAAGGAATTAATACATATCCTAGAGAAAATAATGTCAAGTTCAAGAAAGGACTGGTCCTAGAAGTTGGATTATACATTATGGGCATATAGAACAACATTTAAAACACCTTTGGGCATATCTCCTTATAATCTAGTCTTTGGTAAAGCTTGCCACCTTTTTATGGAATTAAAACATAAGGCATACTGGGCTATAAGGTTTTTAAATTTTGATCTCAAAAAGGCTGGAGAAAAGTGTTAACTTTAGTTAAATGAGTTGGATGAAATCCATATGAATGCCTATGAAAGTGCAAGAATTTATAAGGAGAAAATGAAGTTGTGGCATGATAACCATATTCATAAACATTCAATTAAAGTGGGCAAACAGGTGTTATTGTTCAATTCTAGATTGAAACTCTTTCCTAGGAAGCTAAAATCAAGGTGGTCTGGACCATTCACAGTAGTTCAAGTGTTTTTGCATGGAACTGTGGAATTCAATGGAGCATATGGAAATTCATTCAAATTCAA
Source organism: Omphalea diandra (assembly GCA_949677035.1). Taxonomy (NCBI): domain Eukaryota; kingdom Viridiplantae; phylum Streptophyta; class Magnoliopsida; order Malpighiales; family Euphorbiaceae; genus Omphalea; species Omphalea diandra. The sequence continues at coordinate 25,975 of CATIWR010037862.1, read as the reverse complement.
TGGCCAATGGGTGAAATTCTTCTATGGTGAAACAATGCCAACTGGAGAAATTCTTTTCCTCAATGCCCCCAATAAAATAAATTTTAGGGAACATCTAGCTAATGACTATAAATAAGCGCTTGCAAGGACATAACCTAACAAAATTTTCAGTTTTAACTTCAATTTATCATATTTTATTCAATTTAACTTCTTTGAATCAATTGCATTATAATTACTAGGAATATTAGAATTTTAATTTTTTTAAATAGCGATTAATTGTAATGACAACAGAGTTAATCATAGCATTTTTTTTTCTTTTATTCCGTTCTAATAATGCATTTTAATTGAGTTAATTTTTTTTGCAAGTTAAAAAAAGAGTGGGGCCCATGCAAGGGACATGCAGGAGTTGCATAATACAAGAAGGGAAAAATTGTAGAAAAGTATTAGGTTTTAGAATCAAAATGAGTTGGGCTAGAAGAAAGACATTCTATGCTAAAGAAGAATGATGAATGGGTTTAAGAGTAATATGGGCTTAATTAGCAGTTGAGCTAAAGAAAATTAAGCAAATGTTATGTTTTAATGGTGAATTGGGCCAATTTTTAATGATAAGGAATGAATAGACTTAGTTTTAGGCCAAAAAGGGAATGATTTTAAATTTTAAAACTCATCTTCTCCCTTTTCTTAACCCTAAGGAAATTTTCTACGAAGTCCTTCATTTCCCAATTGTAACCTACCAAACCCACACCCTATTTTTGAACCGTCATCACTTACCAATGACCTCATTAATCCACTATTATAACCATTAAACCATTTTCCTATATACCATATTCTCTCCCCATCCCCATCTCCTTTCAAAAACATGCAACCCATTATTCCATTTTCTCCATCTGGTCATACTTCTTCTCCCCCTCATATTCTAATTTTCTTTCACCTCTATTTTCCACCAATGTTGATAGCGAAACAAGTTGCTAAAAAAAGGGTGTACAAATGGGGCTCACCTTCAACTGATATCAAGATCACATCGATCCTGACACTGAGTTACCTGAACCATTACCACCACTAAGGGATCCACTCACACCAAACCTTGAGTTCATCAAGGATGCCTAAGCTAAGAGGTACTGGAAATTAAAGAAATAAGGGTTTAAGGCCAAACAAATTTTATTGTGGCCAGACATTAGAAATCTTTCATTTGAAAGCCACAGTAGACAACATGCTTAAGAAAGTGGGACTAGACATATTCACGACAATGAGGCTCCCCTCCTAAGCTAGAATCACATTGGAATTTTTTACTACCCTAAAACCTAGCCATATCAAAGTTGACGGGAAAGCAAAATGGTTTAAATGTCATCTTTTTAACAATGCACAAAAGGTAATGTTTGATTTCTTTAATTTAATCTTTGGTTTTCCAGAGAAGGATTTGTTTTGTCACTATAGTATAACAAACGAGAGTTTTAGAACAACATCACCATAGAGCATTCTAACTTCTCACCAGGCCATTCAAAATCAAATGAAATTAAGAACTTGGCATTTCACTATTTCCATCGGATGCTTGCATACACTCTTTTTTGTCGGGTTGAGAATACAGGTTTGTTTTCCCAAAATGATCTTTTTTTATGGTGTATTGTAGAAAGGAAAAAGCCAAATTGGAGTGTGTGGATCTTCCAACACATAATGGCAGTGGCCATAGCCTCGAAAGGCAAAATAATGGCAAGATTTGTAGCCACTGCCATTATCATTGGTTACTACAGTTTTTGGTATCAAAACACAAAGTTGGTACCGATAATGCCCATTGAGCTGCTAGATTGCCCATATCTGCTACAAGCACAAAATTGCAAGAAAGAAGGAGAAAATTATGTACCAATTCATGGCGATTTCCAGTTCCACTTTGAGTTTTAAATGAATTCATAGTTGGTTCATGCAAATAAATCAATATGGATCATAAGGATGGACCATACCAAAGGGAAAATTCCAGTCTATGTAATTTTATTATAATTTTATTTTGTCCCTGAAAAATATGATTTTATTGATTTGGTTAGCCTATAAAATTGATGTGGAATGTTTCTTAAGGATGTATTAGGGACTAAGTTATTTTGATTTGCTATAAAGCTTGTAAATACTGATTCTAGGTTGCACATTATCGAATGTTTTCATCCTATGTCAGATATTTTAATGACGGATCAATTGAGGAACTTGAAACACCATTTTATTATTATCAATGAGCTTGCATGAGTGTATGAAATGTGCTACAGAACTTTAATTTTGGACTAACAGATTGTGACAGTAATTAGACTCCTAGAATTGCAATTCTAGGTGCATGGGGTGTCGCATGGCTCATGTAATAGCCCGTGCACCATTGTACCACACTATTAAACCTAGGTTCTTTACTATTTTCAATTCTATTTCCTTTTATTAAATGCACCACTAATATCAGTGATTGTTTATGAAGGATGGAATACAATACATGACAAATTCACACCAAGCATTCAATTGCAACAACATTTTTAAGCATTCGATGACACAAGAAATTCATTACCTCTATGATTCAAATTTGAAATGCAATAGGGTAGTGAGGTTTTTATTTTCTTAATTTTAGTTTTCATTTTCCCTTTTTACCAAACATTGAAGACAATGTTGTCTTTAAGTTTGGGGGAGGGGTATAAATTTGAAATTTTAATTTCATTTGATTTAATCAAGATTATTAGGAATTTGTTTATAATTAGTTAGTTATTGTGCTTATTTTGTGATTACATTCAATTATTCTTTTGTCAATAGTGATCCCACATTCACAGAGTATTGTATGTTTAAAGAGTAAAGAAGTAATTGAAATTAATGAATGACATAATTGTGAAAGATTGGATTTATTGAAATACCATGATAAATTGGACATGATTTTCTTATTTGAAAATTAGACATTTAAAGATATTTGATAAATAATGTGAGCAATTGTTTTGTATATTTTTTTATTGAGAATGTGTTTAAACCATTACACCTCATAACAATTGCTTGTTTAATCTTAAGGCATGTGCATGTTAGTTTGTTAAAGATTCTTCCACTAATTCTAAAACAAGGAATACAATCTTTCAAGGCAAAATAACAACTCGCATTTGATCAAGGAAATGATATAGGCATTCATTGTTTAGCCTATTTAGCCCTATCCATACCTTTATTATAACCTTTTTGAGCCATGAAATACATCTAAGAGTATATAAAAGACTTTCTTTTGACATCCTTATCCCTTTACCATATAGCCCATTTTATGGCTTATCCTTTAAGAGAGTCTATAGAGTTGAAATTGTCACAAGTAATACTTGAATTTCCATGATATGAGATGAGAAAGTGGAATGTATTCTTCTATGTTTGGTTGTGAATAAATTGCAAATACTTGAGATAAGGAGGAATTTGGTGAAGAAATATGGTAGTTGTAATAATTTTATTGCATATTATATAACTATCATTATTCATTGTTTATTTCAAAAAAAAAAAAAGAAAAAGAAAAGCTGAGAAATTGTGAAGTTCTGTTGAGTTAAAGTTGACAATATTTTAGGCTCACAATTGAATAAGAGCCTTTTGTCCTTAATTTATTCAAAAGTTTATGAAGAATTATAATAATTGAGGTAATTGTTGTTGAGAACGTGGTAGGAGAGGTTGGTTAAGTGAGGAAGTTTTTAAAAAATGGGAGTTTTTAGTTTTTCTTAAAAAAATTTGATTTTTGAAATTCTCTTACTTATACCTTTTACCTTTTCCTTGGTAACTTACTATCCTTTAGCCACGTTACAAGCCAATAATGACCTTTTAAGCTTTGGTTAATTTGTGCAATTACATTAGTGAAGATTGATTGTGTGTATTTTTCCATGGAATGTAGTATAACATTATGTTATGAAGAGTTTTAGTAATACTAACTTGTATGGCGTTTGACTTTAAATTACATCAGTAGAGAGACAGGTGTATTGTGGTTTTTGTAATTTTCTTAGTTGAATTATATTTGAAATTGCTTGTAATATTTTGAAAAGTGGAATTAAATGTTTTAATTTTTTTTATAAGTTTAGAATGCATTATGTTGTGGTATTTTCCTAAATCTAGTGGTTAATTATTGTTGACTTGAGAAATTCTTTTGTTTGATTTTTCTTTTGCTTGAGAATAAGCAAAACTCTATGTTTAGGGGAATTTAATAGGAATTCTTTTAGGATATAATTTTAGGTTAGGAATTAGGAATTTTTTATTATTTTGTCAATATTTTTATTTTGATAAAAGTCATTTATGTCTTTTATTTTGTTCATAGAAAATTCTCAAATAAGGAACTTAAATGCAGTTTTCAATAGTGTTGCATGGACTATTGAGTGGCTCATGCATTAGACCATGTGAGAATATAGAGCTAACCGGTCAACAGTGCAGAATCATGACAACAATTAAGTGCACGGGCCATTGCATGGCCCATGCATCGGGTCATGCATAATGCTTAAGATAGATTGTCAAACGCAGTTGAGACTTCCTTTTTAGCTACTTTTGGGTCAGATTCATTTTGGGCCTAGGAGAGAGTTTTGGAGAGAAGAATTCAAATCTAGATCTACTTGAATTTGTGAAAGAAATTTGGAGAGATTTAAATAGTTCTTATTGAGGATTCATTGTTAGGGTTATATTATTCTTTTTATGGATTTCTTTTTCTAATTTAATGGATTTCTACAATTTTGGTTCTTCTTCTTTCCTTAAAATGAACTAACTTTTCTATTCCAAGAATTAGGGTGAAAGGCCAACATTTTTCATGATTATATAAAGATATGTCTATTTCAATGGTGTTGGGTTTCTTGATTTAATGTGTTTGAGCTTCATTTACTTGAATGTTTGGTGGTCACATATATTTAGTGATTGAGATCCTAGATCATGGAGCAAGACTGGAAGTCTAGGGTTAGTCATAACACATTGAGCTAAAGAATTGATACAAGGATAGTAGGATTAATCTCTAGAGATGTTTTACATAAACTAATGCATTTTTGTTGAGTTTTGTGACCCTAAGAGAAGGTATAATCTCAATAATAATAGATCCAATTTTACTTAAGGAAGATTATTAGGTAATCTAGGAATTCCATCTTCAAGGATAATTCATTCACTAGAGAAATAGAATTTTTTGTGTAATTATGAAAGTGTTGTGGTGTAACCCGAATTCCTTATAATTCATTTAACATAAGAATTTTCCTCATTTAAATTATATTTCAATTTATTTTAGAATTTTAGATTTATTATTCTTCATTATTCGATAGTTAGATGATAAAGAATTTTAATTCTTTGGTACTTGTGAAAATCAGTCTTCATGGGAATGATCTTTACTCTCTAGTATATTAGTTAAAGCGAATTATACACTTGCAAGAGTTTTACACGCAACAATTTCCATTCTCTTTAATCCAAAGTAAAATGTTACCTAGAGTTTCGTTGAGCGGCGTGAATTGTCGATCTCAATCATTTCTTGCTCTATCAGATAAAGGGTGTAGTTATGGAGTGTTCGATGTTGGGAGTTATCTATTCTCTTATCTTGGGACTTCTTCTGGTTCCACTTATCACTATTTTTGTTCCTTTTTTTTCCTTCATTCAACTTAATATACTGCTAGACTATGTTGATCAACTCAAAGAAGGAGTCGATGTTTTTCATGTGGAGCTTGTCTTTGAGTCTTTCGAATATTGTTCCTGTCCTCATAGCCTCCATAGCTATCTCCACATTTACCCTGTTAAATCGATTGATGTATTCTCAAAAGATTTCATCTTCTTATTGCCTACAAGTCCTTAAAGAGCTTGTTTTTCATTTTTGAGGAATGTTAGTAGCAAACCTAATGAGGAATGCCTCTTCTAACTCTTTGAAATAGTGGATTAAGTTGGGAAGTAGCTATAGGTACCATCTCTGAGTGATCTCCATCAGTATGGTTAGGAACACCATATAAAGGATGGCATCTGAAATATCGTTAAGCAACATCATCATTCGAAATATGGACAGGTGTGTTCAAGGTTCTCCTACTCCATTCTACATTTAAAGTGTTGGGAGCTTCCACTTTGGGAGGAAATTTCTCCTTAATGATCTCGCAAACCAATTGTGAGGCCTTAAGAAACCTCCTTACTAAAAGTGTTAAGTTTCTTCATCTAGACATCTCTTCCTCTTGCTTGTCTTTGGAGTACACATCCTATGAGACACCCTCTTCCTATCCAAGTCAGTTTTATTCACCTGTTGATCTTCAACTGGTTGTTTTGTCCTTATGTCCTATTTCATGGTCTTGAACCCCAATGTGTTTAATGAAGAAGGGATCCATCAACCGGATTTCCCTGGGCTATTGAGGACTTAAAGATGCCATGCTTGAGGGTAGGACACTGGCCACTTGTGCATTAAAGGTATATAGTGTAGCCTTTATGGTTATAGTCAAGGTTTCCTGGAATTGGGCTAGTGCATTGGTAACAACAATATTGGTAGTAAAATTAAAAAGGGTTTTCTAAGTGGCTGGCTTTATGTAAAGAATTTTCCTCCTTTTGAAAGAAGTGAGGAATATTTTTAAAGTTGTTGGCCATTCTCAACTGGTGATCAAAAGTGTGAATTTGAATGAAAGAAGAGTTAATTAGGAAAAAGTTTCTTATAGATATTGCTAATTGATGGTCCTTGATCACAAATTGGTTGACCCTGCAAAAGGAGACAAATGAAAGCTAAAAGGGGTTGTGTATTTCATAGCCACTTGAATACCTAAGTTAGAGTTTGCTTTCTTTTTTTTTTTTTAAGAGCTTGAAGATGATAGATAGTAATAGTAGAGTTGTGAATAATCAAAGTCGTAAAGGATGATGATAATAATAATAATACCTATTTTTATTGAAGTCTTTTAAATATAAGGAAACAAATCTATTTTCATAACTGAATGATCTTTAAAAATTAAAGGGATGTCTCTCCTAAGACTTCTGAATGTTATAAATCTCTCAATATCAATGAATCTTCAAATGGTATCATCATTCAGTTCTTCAAACTAATTTCTAAACAGTAAAATCATTCGTTCCTCTAGCTTGAGAAATCACTTGTTCCTAGTGCAGGTGTTCATCCATAGGTCGTTCAATAATTTGAGGGCTATCGAAAAATTCTTCCAATTTGTTTATATGATCATGAAAAGATTCAGTTGTCTTACTACATGACACTCAAAGATTCCTCTATTTTCGTTACTGTGTTGATCATACATGTATTGTGCTAACATCAATTTAATGGAATTATATCCATTTTCAAATTGATCAATACTGGTTGTTGAATTCTCAAAACAAAACAAAAAAATTGTTATTGTGTGTTGTATGTGAAGAAGGAGATAAAGGAAATATATACAAAAAGAGGAATAGAGGTGAGGGCTATAAAGGCTTTAGGGAAAGGATTTATTATTAGTGATTTCTAATTGAAATTGGCAAAAAGAATAGTGGTGGGGCTGGATCAAGAAAACAAGAGAGACATACTCATCCTTATTAGTAGTGCTGCTTGCACTACTACTCTTACCATTCCTAATATTTTTTTACAATATTTGATGTTAAAGGCTATCCAAATTTGCTATAAATTTGATGTTGTTAATTTCAACTAGGTCCTCTTCTATTTAAATTTCATTTTTTAAAAATTTTTTACATTAATAAATGAAAATCTACTCTTCACTCTTGTTTTCTTTTTTTAAAATCTTGGTCTATGTTTACTATTTCTTAAGTTATTTGTACATCTCTATTTCACTTAAATTCTGTTCTTTTCCTTATTATGTTACAATACCTAAAGTTTAGTGACTAAGGTGATCCACAAGAGGATAAATAATGAACTGAAATGAATTTGGTATTCATTTGAATAATTAGGATATTTGGTGAATAAGTTGTGTTAAAATATTTCTCTCAAAAATTACTGTTTGACTATTTATAAGTTTGAATTAGAAACCCAATTACAAAATTGAATAGCAAAGTTCAAATGTAGATACTATCTATTAGATATTGGTTTGGGAAACCATTACTTGACGTAAGCCAAATTATTCCAAGTTTAGATTATATTTTTGGTATTTCTCTTTCAAGGTTTCTTAGCAATTGGTTTGATTTTACCTTGCAAGCTTGAGGTGGATGTCGTAAAACTAAAAGGCAACTCAAGAAATGGAAGTGAATCGAGCCTGCATATGAAAGTAGAGTAAAAGGAGAAGATGATGGGCAAGGATGAGAATGGCAACTCAAGATATGGAGTGGTTATCTTAGAATAATAATAAACTATTTAATCTAATTTAAGGGTTGTTTGATAATCTAATTCAACACTTAAAATTAAAATTTATTTTTTAAAAAATTTATTTGATAACTTTATTTATCTATTACTTAAAAGAGTTATTTATTTAAAAAATTTAAATCTTTGTGATTTTTTACCATTCTGTTCAATCCTTTAAATTTTGGTCTATTATTGTAATTTTAGTCTAACATATTAAATTTTATTTTTATTAATTAAGAATCATATGAGTATTTTAATTAAATTTTTTAATCATTTAAGCAATTTTAAAATATGTTTTCAACTTATATAATATTGGATTAATATGACAACGATAAAATTATTAGTTAATAATTTTAAGTATTTCAATAATTATAATTATCAAACAGATTAATTAGATTTATCACTTAATTTTTAATTCATACTGAATAACTATACAATTAACAATTTTTAGCATTTAAATCATTAATTACTTAAAATTGAATTCTTAAATTTTCAGCACTTAATTTTGAATTTTATCAAACACTACCTTAGTCATTAAATTAAAAAATTTTAATAAGAAAAATATTTAATGCAACAGTGATGCACATGTATTGGCCTCAGGCAAAATTATTAGTTTTTAATTAAATTAACGGTAAAATTAAACCATAAAATTAATTTTATCTTTAATTGAATCTTTAAAAGGTTAAGAGCAAAATTGGATTTTATGTCTTTCATAAAATCAGAGTGGAACTTCGTGTGTGTGTCTATATATATATATATATATATAAGACTAGATAAAAATTTCCTTATGTGGAAAATCTATGCATAGGCAAAATATGAGAAAATTTTATCATATTATTTTATAAAAACAATTTATCTGAGAAAAATATTTTTCAAATAATATATATATTTGTTGACATTTAGAACACACTACAAAAAATATTAATCTTTTTTTGATTTATAAGATTATAACAAAATTTAGACTATAAATATTATATAACTATGCTATTTATAATTTAATATAAAAATAACGTAAAAATAAAAAAATTTATGGGTCTCACTCATCTCTAATAACTGCAATTGGCTGATGATGACTGGTGTTTGGTATTGATAGTGAAAGATGATTAGTATAATAAACACATGTGTTTGTATGATTTATTTTTTATTTGATTTATTTTTTATTTGAATGAATTTGTCAAAATTTGAAAAATAGCTTAATTTTTCCTTTGACTAAAAAAGTATTTTCCATTAATTAATTTTTCTAAATACATAAAATAGAGAAAAATAAAAAAATATTTTCTTTCCCTAAAAATATTTTTTGCGAAACAAACAGAGCCTAAATATACTTACATTTTAACTAATGAAATATTATCCCACAATTAAGAAAAAGTAACATTTTTTTTTGGAAAAAAATTAAGCTTGTTTTAAAATTACAATATTTTATTATAAATTTTAATAGTTGCATACTATTTTTTTTTTATGGCTGATAAGAGTTTGTTATTTGCAAGTGTACATTATCAATTGTAGCACAAATAATTTATCAAGGTTGATCCACAAGGACAATGTTTATTGTTATTTGATCATTTTTGGTTAATCCATAATAATAATGAAATTGAAATTGACAACAAAAGTGAAATTAAATTAACAAAAACTAAATTGATTAAAGATAGCTCATATGTTTGAAACATTAGAGCTCGAGATTTATGCTTGAAGCATTAGAGCTCGAGATTTCACCTAGTGAGAAGTAGCTACTGATTATCAATGCCCTTTGAGTGCAATTGTTTCTAAATTATCTTAATACTCCTTCGAGTCACTAAGTTGTATCTAATCAACAAATAACTAATCGTCAAAAGTTATTTTCTTGATTAGACCCATTAAGCCACAATAAACACACTACAAAGATTTAGATATATTTCTTTACCTAAAGGTTTGTATTTCATCTCCTATATCTAGATTTATATTTCACCTATTAGTTCATCACATAAATCCTAAGATGAAAATTATATGGTGATTAATTATGCAATTCACAATCAACACAAAAATACCAAATCAATAATTATAATGAAGAAAACTAGAAATTGTGCATTAAAATCAAAAGTCATCCCACTATGTTACACCCCTGACTCTAGTTGAGGGTTTAGTTCTTCATGAATAAAATAAAACTAAGTACCAAGTTTAATTTCATATAAGTTTGGACAAATGGAAGTAAGAAAATACAAGTGAATACAAAGAAACCCAAAAGAAAAATCCCAAGCAAGAACTTTATTCATTATTTTTGCCCCTTTGTTTCTTCGCTCCCAAAAAGTTCTCCTGAGAAATGCTTTGAGTTCCTATTTATATCTCTCCAAAGTCGGCCCTAAAACACTAATAAAAATGGAGTTTGGGTTGAATAAGTCACACATATGATGTTTGTCAACCAAGATGGGCACATCATGGTCACGTCTGTGACACTTGTCATGCACTCCATTGAGAAGAACACGTCACGCGTGATACAAAGTTGCACCACCACAATTCTTGCTAAGTCTCAACACCTGTGCACAACTAGAATCAAAGTGACACGCATAACATGCTTTTGCCAAAAAAATCATATTCTGTTTGTTTTCATCAATATTGATGTGTGTTAAATTACACACATCAATGACTTATTATTCTTAATTATTTTATTACTTATAGTTTTAGTAATATAGACACTATCATAAATATAATCATAATTTAACCAATTCAATTAAGAAATGTAAGATTTATTTGTAGTTACATATTTTGTAATAATCAATATCGTCACATAAATTTAAAAATTATCATTTAAAATTTTTGAGTGATAATGAATATTAGGGTGTGCAAGGATCGACTCGGTCCAATTTTTTAAAAAACATTAGGATTAGACCAAACTTTAGTGTTTTGAAAAATCAAACGATCGAAATTGGACAGAAATATAAAAGGTTCTGACATAATTGAATTGAAATTTTGATTCAATTAAGTCCGATTATTCAGTTTTATTTTATCTTTATTTTTCATTCAATTCGATTTGGTTCTGGTTCGATCCTAAATTTAAATCTATTAATTTTTTTTGAAATTTCATAATTTTAATTCTTTTAATCCATTTTATATGTATAAACTATCATTTTAAATATTGTAGAATACATTGTAACATAAAATTATTTATTTGGAATGCATAAAATTAATAAATATAACTTTAATAATTATGAAAAGAATTGTATTAACTAATATTCAAGTATATAAATATATAATATATTTACATATATAATTGGTTCTTTGGTTCAGTTTTGGTACTTCAGTTCTCGGTTGAGTAAATCATTAAAGAACTGGTACCTTCTAGAAATTAATTTTCAGTTGGTTCCGGTTTGGTCTCAATGAAAAACTCAAAAAATTTTTAGTGTCTGGTACATTTCAATTCAGTTCCTCAATTTGGTTCGGTTTTCCAAGCATCATGCTCAACCCTAATGAATATTATCACTAAAAGCTTTGTAACTAAAAATTTACTTTATAATGCATAATTAATTATAATAACAGTTGTCACTTGAAGTTGTTACAGAAAAAATCTAATTTTCGATAATAATTTTATTATCATATAAAAGTGATTTAATTATAATAATATTGTAACTAATATTAAATAAATTGTAATATATCACATTATATTGTCATAAATTAATAATCAAATAAAATCCACTATAATTATAACTTTAATGTATTATCATGAAAAAAATAAAGGTGACAAATCTTGTTGTCATTCAAATGATAAATTTTTGGTTAAAAGTATATTAATAATAACATTTTATTATTATTGAAACATTGAAATTAGATATTATTATCGCTAAATTAAAATTTAGTGACAATTAATTAGCATGTAAAGTGAATCTAGATTTATGACAATTATGTAGTCAAAATTAGAATAATCATGGAGCATTGTATGAATCTTATTTTGCAACAAAATTACTAATAATAAAAAAATAAAAAATTTATGCTACTTAGTATTGGCTCTTGAGCACCAAGAAATGACATTGAATTGATGAAAAATTTAAAATTTTGAGGGAAGGATTTGATAAGAAGGAAATGGAAGATGTAGAAGAAGAATTAAAGACAAAATTTTATAGTGGTTCGGGTGTTAACGAACCCTACATTCATTCCCTAACACTTCTAATTTGGTATTCTACTATCACTAAATGGTGTTTTCAAGCTCATTCCAAACATTTACACTGTGTTTTATGGCTCACACAGAACCTTAAAATTTGTGTTTCAAGGCTTACACACAGCCTCTCAAGTGTTTTCTCAAAACTCACACTTAACCTATATAAGAGTTATACAACTAGGGTAACTCTCAAACCCAAAATACTGGTGTTTAATACTAACACCCAACAATAGCAACTCACATATAAGAATTAAAGGTTAAGAAATAAAATTATAAGAGTTTGGCTATATTCAATATTATTTTCTTGCATTCAAGTACATTTGGTGGAGTATTTATAGGCAATAACGACCAAAGAGACGTTACAAATAAACTGTCTAAATCTTCAAGTTGTACTAAACATATCTTGCATTAAATGTCTGTTAGACAAATTTTGCAGTTGTCAGTGGTTATTCGCGATCGCGATTTATCTTCATGTACTAAAATTGCTGAAAATTGCGATAAAGAATCTCATTTGTATCTAACTGCTAGTCCACATGGCACACCATCATTGGTCTTCCAAGAAAAATAACCATTATGTTCATTGAGCTAGACAAAAGTTAAGGTCATAATTTATTTTCTTCTTGGGCCAATGGACATCGCGAATCTCTCTGTTTGATAAAGAGATGTTACTCATCAAGTTATAGTCTCGACCAATATTTCACCCTCACTAATTTTGAGATACTAAAGGCTTTTTGGGACACTTGACATGCTTTGGTTGAGGACTTGATTCCCTGTAGGGAATTGGAAAAGTAGCGGTGGTAAAGAAAGATGCAACTTTCATTGCAAATTCTTTGTTTCATTTTTATCACTTTCTTGGCAAGATCACAGTTGCCATGTGAAATCATCTAAACTAACTTCATCCATTCTTCTTGCAAGATAGCAGTCACAATTTTGAAGTTCGCTATCGTGAATTAGGAGGCCTTTCATAAAACTTGAGACACAGACTCTCATTCAACTTCTAAAGCAAACCTATCTAAAAATCTCCAAAATCAACACTTAAAATTAATGTTAGAGCATATCAATCTACATTGTCAAGATCAAAAATGAATTTTGACTTAGGTTTGATCAACCTAGTCCAACAATCTCCTCCTTTTTGACAACTTAGATTGATTTTGCAAGGGATAAAGAATGCATAACTGTGAAGTTGAGATGGTTATCAAATTCTAAAAAATTTAAACCTATAATGCAATTAAACTAATTGAAATTGCTCCCCTCAAATTATACTCCCCCCCAAGTTCACTCTCCCTCTTTGTCCAAACCAAAATAAAAGGACAATGCAATTGTAGGGATAAGTATAAAGTTGTGCAAATAAAGAATATCAAAAACAACCATAGAGGGAACAAAAACTCCAACTTTTATTAATATCAAAGAAATGCATAATAAAGTTAAACATAGAATAAAAAACCTATTGGATCACAAACTTAGGCCAAAGACAAAAAGAACACAAACAAAAAAGAATTACAAGCCTAAGTAAGAAAAACAAGAGGGGTAGAGAGATTTCATCATCACTATCTCCAACTTCGTCACCTCTTCCTCCTTATTCCTCATCTCCTTCTTCTTCTTATTCTTCTTGATTCTCTTCCGTTAATGAGGTATCTTCCCATTCTTCAAAATCAGAAAGATGACAAGGTGTCACTCCCACCTTCTCTTGTAGATCAACCAGGTCACTGTGAAGGTAAGAAATAAGAAGAAATCTCATTTTAAGCATCTTCATCACCTTGTCCAACTTTTTATTGATGGAAAAGAAAGAGATGGAATAATTTTTTAGTTTAGTATTGGGCTTAGGAGATGGAATGATTTGGGTACTTTCCTCTATCACAAGCCTCTTCCTTTTTGAAGCATGAGTGGTTTTTTGCTTCTTTGCCCCAAGAGACCCTAAGGTATATATGTAGGTATCAAGATGGATTACCTTAACATTAATCAAATAGGGCAAGTCATGGAAGTTTTGGGAGGGTAAGTATTTTTGGGTGAGAAATTTTTCATTTTTCTCATTTAGGGCACCTACAAACCTGTATATGGTTGTGACATGAGAAAGGAGGAGAATTTAGCTTTTAGCTTTGTACTCATATGAATAAATTGATCCACAAGGTATCGACCTGTTAGAATTGGCTTATTTTTGGTAAGATAAAAAAGAAATGCTAGGTCTTTTTAAGAAAGGCTTTCATTCCCATCACTCCTAGCATTGATAGAGAAGGTTATGATTCAATGATGAAGCCAATTAGTAAGGGTCTTTATATATTTGGCCAGAGAGGTTTTAAGGTCATGTCTAGTTTCAATGGAAATCTCTTACCAAAACTCAGAATAGATTATGTCAAATGTAGAGATAATGAAAGAAACATTATCTCTAACTTGAAGGTTAAAAAGAGTAGAAAGTTGGGCAATGGTTATAAAATAGGGGTCCCCAAAAGCCCTAAATACTAACTTATATGCACTTGCTTTTGATTTAGCCCTCTTGCTTAAGGTGACAGTGCACGTGAATTCCTTAACAATTTCTTCATACCCTGGTTCATCCTTGAATATGAATTTGTTCTAGCCTAGGTTAGAGAGAAAGGCATGGATCTCTTCCTTGATTCCGAGTGATTCAAGGAGAAAAGTATAAGGGATTTTGGTCACTTGGATAATTTTTTTAGAATTGGCTTTGAACCTTTTTTTTTCTTCCTTAGTTATCCCTTTCATAAGGTGAAGGGGAAGAGGGCTTTTGAGATTGGATAATGCCATTCCCCTTCTCTGCTCTTGTTAGTTTCTTGGGTGTTATGAAGGTTTAAAGTTAAAAGAGTTTTGAAAGGAATTGAGAAAAGAGATGAATGATAGATGAAAAGAAAAGGTAAAAGTAGAATAAATGAGTGTTAGAATGGCTTAAATAGGTAGAAAAATGAATAGAAAAAGGAAAGAAAATGGTTACATAAGTAATAAATAAGGAGCATGCACTGATTAACAGCCAAATCAATTAATGCCTAGCAGTTACCATAATTTGTGATCGTTATTAGATAGTTGTGACCACTAATTACAAATTTTATGAGTAACAAATAAGATTTCCTTGAAAATTGAAGGACTCAATGGTTAATAAATTTGAATTTTGAAAAAATTCATAGTGGTAATCTAAAATCACGACAACGAATTGATAGAGAATTTCAAGGAGTGCTTATAAATAGCAACCACGAATGGATAATAGCGATCACAATTACAAGGCAAAATAAAAAACAATGAGAAATGAGAATTAGTCTTTCTAAATATGATCAACTTAATGTAATGATGATTAATTCAAGCAAGTTGGCATAGAAAAGTGTAATTGCATAATGAATTAACACATCTAAAGCATTCAACAGACATAACTATCAAACATATCATTCAATCAATCAAAATTGACAAACACAATGAAGAATATGAAATGAGATCAATTTTCACCCTAGGGAGCTTCCATTTAGCATCTCTAGTTCTCTCTTGATGAAGTTCATCCTTTCTTCATTAAGGGATTTAGTGAAAATGTTTGCAAGTTGATAATTAGTGTCAATAAACTCCAATACCGTACTATTATTATGGACATGATCTCTAAGAAATTGATATCTAATGTCAATGTGCTTACTTTTTGAATGTTGGATGAGATTCTTTAAAAGATTTATTGCACTTATATTGTCACATTTGATGGTAATGTGATCAACATCTTTGCTATAATCCTTGAGTTATTGTTTCATCCAAAGAACTTGGGTGTAACAACAACCTGCCACACATATTCTGCTTCGACAGTTGATAAGACAATCAAAACATGCTTTTCGCTAAAATAAGAGACTAAATAATCACTTATGAATTGACAAGTTTTAGAAGTGCTTTTTCTATCTAATAAACTACCAGTATAATCCTCATTTGAATATCCAAGAAGACTAAAAGATGAATTCCTAGGATACCACAATCCTAAATGCAATGTGTCATATAAATATTTAAGAATCCCTTTGATAACATTTAAATGTGATTCCTTAGGGCAAGATTGAAACCTAGCACACATGCAAACACTAAACAAGATGTCAGGTCTAGATGCGATAAGGTAGAGGAGGGAGCCAATCATACCTCTATACCTCTTTTCATTAATTGGCTTACCCGATTCATCTTTGTCAAGCTTAATTGTTAGCACTCATTGGAGTCTTTGCTACCTTGCATTCAACCATGCCAAACCTTTTGAGTAGATCCTTTGTGTACTTGGTTTAGTTGATGAAGATGCCCTTTTTGGTATGCTTGATTTGAAAAACAAAGAAAAACTTGAGATCTCCCATTATGCTAATCTCAAACTTCCTAATCATACACTTAACAAATTCTTCACAAAAAGATTCATTAGTAGCACCAAATATAATATTATTAACATATAATTTTATAATGAGTGTATCTTTATTGTGCCTTTTAACAAATAAAGTTTTATCAATCTTGCCTTTTTCAAAATCATTTTGTAAAAGAAATGAACTAAGCCTTTCATACCAAGCTCTTAAAGCTTCTTTCAAGCCATATAAGGCTTTAGTTAATTTGAAAATATGATTTGGAAAAGCATGAGATTCAAAACAACAAGGTTGTTTAACATAAACTTCTTCCTCAATGAGACCATTCAAAAAAGCACTCTTCACATCCATTTGAAAAAGTTAAAAATTCATATGACATGCAAATGCTAAAAGAAACTTAATGGCCACTAATCTTGCTATGGGGTAAAGGTTTCATCATAATCGATGTCTTCTTCTTGGTTGTAACTTTCCAATCTAGCTTTGTTTCTAGTAATAAAACCTTGTTAATCTAACTTATTCCTAAACACCCATTTGTATCTCACAACAAGGTGTTCCTTAGTCTTAAGAACAAGTTCCCAAACTTTATTTCTCTCAAATTGATTGAGTTTCTCTTGTATAGCAATCACCTAACTCTCATCATCAAGAGTTTCATCAACATATTTTGACTCAAATTGATAAATAAATGCAAGAATATTATCTAAAGCATGCATTTGAGATCTAGTACTTACTCCTTTGGATGTCTCACTAATGATAAGATCTTTTAGGTGATGTTTGGAGAATCTCCAGTCATTAGGAAATTCTTAAGCTAGGTTTCCTACTTGTTATGGCTGAGATTTCTTAACTTTTTGTGATGACTTGTTATCTTCAAGATCGATCACCATTTCTTTCGGAGTTGAATCAATCTCCCACTTCTCAAAGTCACCTACAAGATTATCAACAAGAGAACCTTTCCTAAGATTAAGTTTACTAGATTCATCAAACATAATGTTCATTGACTCTTCAATAACCATAGAACTTTTATTGAATACCCTTTAGGCTTTACTAGAGGTGTAGTAGCCCAGAAAAATGTCTTCATTTATTTTTGAATTAAAATTTCCAAGGTTGTCCTTGGTATTAAGAATGTAGCATTTACACCCAAAAACTCTAAGGTATGAAAGCTTAGGTTTTCTACCATTTCATAACTCATGAGAAGTTTTATTTATAATGGGTCTTTTGAAAACACAATTGGCAATATAATAAGAAGTATTTATGGCTTCAGCCCAAAAGTAATTAGGCAAAGAATATTCATTGAGCGTGGTTCTAGTCACCTCTACTAATGTCCTATTTTTCCTATGTATAAAAACATTCTATTGTGGTGTTCTAAGAGTGAACAAATTATGAGAAATCTCATTCTCTAAACAATAAGTTTCATAAGATTCATTTTGAAATTCTTTTCCATGGTCACTTCTAATAGAAGAAATACTAACCTTTTTTCATTTTGAACTATTTTTGCAAAACTCTTGAAAGCATCAAAAGTGTCATTCTTATGAGCAAGAAAGGAAACCCAAGTAAACCTAGAGTAATCATCAACTACGACAAATGCATAATGCTTTCCACCTAGACCAGCATTCCTAGTAAGTCCTATTAGGTCCATATGGGTTAGTTAAAGAGGTCTAGAAGTACTTATACCATTTTTTACTTTGAAGGAAGTTTGGTGTTACTTCTCCATTTGGCAAGGTCGACATGTCTTGTCCTTAGAGAATTTTAGCTTGGGAAGACCTTATACTAGTTTTCTTTTAGATAGACTTTGTAGGAGCTCCATGCTAGCATGAATAAGTCATTTATGCCAAAGCCAAGCTTCATTGCTAAGAGACATAAGACACTTGAATGATTGGTTAGCTAAATTGTCTAAGTCAATTAAGTAGGTATTGTCTTTTCTTTCACCCTTAAAGATTACATTTTTATCCACCAAGGTGGTAGCCCGATATTCTCTAGGTCAAAGGTGACTTTATTACCTTTGTCATATAATTGACTTACACTTAACCAATTATGTTGCAAACCTTTGACTAAAAGAACATTGTCAAAAAGTGAATAACTATCCTTAGAACATTGTCAAAAAGTGAATAACTATCCTTACTAATTTTTTCGATGCCAATTACCTTACTGTTAGCATTGTTCTTAAATGCGACATTGTCACCTTCTTTTTCTTTTATGACTATGAATAACTTTTTGTTTCATCTCATATGCTTTGAGCACCCACTATCCACATACTAATCATTGTCCTTATTGGTGGCTGTCAAACATTCCTATAAAACGCAAATAAATTATCTTTGTTTAGGTACACAAGCATACTTGGGTCCTTTGGGGTAAGGTCTTGAAGGGTCCTCTAATCTAAGGTGAGCCTTCCTAATATAGCATAAAATATTTATGTGATCAAACTTCATACAATAATGACATTAGAGTTTAAACTTGTAAGTCTTTCTCCTATGCACAAACTTAGTATAAGTAGTGGTCATCTCAAACTATGGTGGTGAGAGTGTATACATGTGCATGAGTGATTAGAAGTAGAAGAGAATTTTTTATGTGTTAGAGTAAGCATACTTCTTAGTGTACATATATGCATGGTTAGCTTTTTTAGGCTTAGGTTTTGAGCCTTAAGGTGCCTTTCCCTTGACCTTGGGCATTGGTGGCGTAGTGTTAAGAGCACTCTTCCTCTCAATTACCTCAATACTTGAAGTTTGAAGTGTTGATGCTCTAATGAATGTTGTGAGAAGGGGTGTAGAAAAAGAAGCTTCATTGAAGCTTAGACCATATCTTACTAGGGGAGGTCTTTAAGATACAATAAGTGTATCTAAAGCTTCCTTCCCTTTATGGAACTTAGAGATAGAATTTTTTAGTTCAATTACTTCTCCTTTAAGGAATCATTTTCCTTTCTCAAAGACTTCAGAGAAGATAAAGACTTAGAAAGACTCTCTACAGATTTTTTGAGTTCTTCATTAAAAGTCCTCAACTAACTTACAAGCTGATTTAATGATTTAAATTCATCCTCCTGTTTTGAGCATTTATTCTAGTAAGTTTTAATTTGTGATTTATACTTATCACATCTCAAAGTAAGAGCTTCAAGAAGTTCATTATCTGCATCATAATTATCACTAGAGTGAGGAGAAGAACTTACCTCATTAGAAGAATCCTTTTGTGCCATCAAGTAGAGATTAACCATTTCCTCGTTTTCATCTTCCTCACTGAGATGTCATCCTAAATGGCTATGAAGCTTTTTTTTTTCTTCTCTTTATCCATTTTCTTCTTCTTCTTCAGCTTGGGGCAAACATACTTGATGTGACCTTGCTTGTCACACTCATAGTAGGTCACCTCATTCTTAATTTCCTGAAGGTTAAGAGATGTCTTCTTGAAGTTCCTCTTATCTTCCCTTCTCCTTATTAGCTTTTTTGTCCTTTTAGAAAGTATGGTCAACTCTTTTTCTTCCTTTTCACTATCATCATCATCACTTGAGACAGCTTTCACCTCTATCTTTAGTTGAGAATTTGAGGGTCAGGATCTTATTTTCTATTTTATCATTTTTATACTTTTGCCCTCTCATCTTCTTCATTTCCTCATCCTTCGTCGAGGCCAGCTCATGAGTGAGAAGCTTGCCTATGAGAACATCTGTTGGCACCTTTCCAATTTATGGAATTGACTCTTGAATATTGCACATCTCAACACCAAACTTTTTAAGAGGTAAAGAGTATTTTGGTGTTTACCTTATGATTTGTGAGAATTCTACTAAATTTCTTTATGTTTGTGACGATGGATAAGAGTCTAATTGTCATGTCGGTGATGCTTTCATTATTTTTCATCATGAATAACTCTCATTTTTTCATATACATTTTTAGCTTGCTAGACTTCATCAAAATTGTGGCTTCATGATAATTCTCTAACTCTTTCTAAATTCCATGGGAGGTGAGACAGTGTTGTACTCTTCCAATCTCCTATCTTGATAAGGAGCTAAGAAGAATTGTCATTGCCCTTTTGTTTCTCCCATTTGATCTTCTGTATACGTCCACCTATTCCTCCACTGGGATTAGTTTTTCACTTCCATCAACCACTTTGGTATAAGGCTTCCATTCTTTTGCTACTATATCCCATAGATCCACCACATTGTTGTCCAAATATATCTCTATTTTATACTTCCAATGAGTATAGTCAGATCCATCAAAATAGGGCTCGAGATAGGTGTATATTCCTTCTTGTGTCATTGGTCTTTTCTCACACACTTAAGGTTTTTATTGAGACCTTACTCTAATACCACTTATTAGCCTTTGAGTACCAAGAATGGGGTTAAATTGGTGGAAATTTTAAAATTTAAAGAGAAAGATTTGATAAGAAGGAAATGAAAGATGTAAAAGAAGAGTTAAAGATAAGATTTTATAGTGGTTTGGGTGTTAACGAATTCTATATCTACTCCCCAATACTTCTAATTGGGTTAAGGAATTCTACGTCCACTTTTCAATACTTCTAATTAGGTATTCTACTATCACTAAATGGTATTTTTAAGCTCACACCAAACTTTTACGCTATGTGTTTTATGGCTCATACACAACCTTGAAATTTGTGTTTCAAGGCTCACACACAACCTCTCAAGTGTTTTGTCAAAGGCTCACACTTAACCTATACAACAGTTTTACAAATAGGCTAACTCTTAAACTCAAAATACTGGTGTTTCACACCTAACAATAGCAATTCATATATAAGCATTAAAGATTAAAAAACAAAATTGCAAGAGTTTGGCTATACAATGCTATTCTCTTCCATTCAAGTCCATTTGGTGGAGTATTTATAGGCAACAACCATCAAAGAGATGTTACAAATAAACTATATCTAAATCTTCAAGTTGTGCTAGACATATCTTGTAGCAAATGTCAGTCAGACAAATTTTATGATCGTGACTGGTCATTTGCGGTCGCGATTTATCTTCTTATACTAAAATTGTTGAAATTGCGGTAGAGAATCTCATTTGTATCTAACAGCTAGTCCACGTGGCACAACATCATTGGACTTCTAAGAAAAATAGTTGTTATGTTCTTCGACCCAGACAAAAGTCGCGATTGTAATTTATTTTCTTCTTGGGTCTGATGGCCACCGCGAATCCCTTTATTTGATAAGGAGATGTTGCTTCATCAACTCACGGTCTCGACCAATATTTCACTCTAGTTACCAACGGCTCTTTGGGACACTTGGCATGCTCCGATTGAGAACTTAATTCCCTCTAGACAATTGCAAAAGTTGTGGTCGCAAAGAAGGACGCGACTTTCACCAAGAATTCTTGTGTTTCATTTTCATCACTTTATTGGCAAGATTGCAATTGCCATTTCCTCCATGAAAACATCTAATCGAACTTCATCCATTTTTTTTGTAAGATAGCGATCGTGATTTTGAAATCAGCCGTCGCGAATTAAAAGGCCTTTCACAAAACTTGATACCTAAACTCTCATTCAACTTCCAATGCAAACCTATATAAAAATCTATAAAATTAACACGTAAAATTAATATTATAACATATTAATCTATATTGTCAAGATCAAATAGAGTTTTGATTTAGGTTTAATCAACCTAGTCCAACACTTAGTTTCTATAATAGAATAAACAATTTATTACTATTATTATTAAAGATAATATCTTCATCAAATATTTTTAAAAACTACTTGTGAATTTACAAATATTTTATATAAGACTAAAAAATTCTTTACATAATTAAAAAAAAAGTACTAAGTCTAAATAAGAAGGCAACCTTCGATTATCAAAGGCAACTATTTTTTTGGTATAAGGGATTGATAAGACATCGAAAAAACTTTCATTTGAGAGGACTTTGTATGTTATAGAGTATTGTAATTTACATAAATTGCAGGATGAATTATAGACCAAAGTATGTTAAATTGCTTAAGATTGAGGAAAAAGGGGTTCTTGAGTAAAAAAATGGTTGCATTGAAAGCTAAAGCAAAGTTATTCAAATTATTAGGTAATTAGCTAAACATAACAATATATATGAATCATATTTCCAAACTTGACTTTGATTGTACAATTATTCTTAAAAGAGATGGCTAATCCTAGAAATGAATATGAAGATATTTTTCTACAAAGTTGAAATTTGAAAAGAGGAGAGAATTTCATTAAAAAGTGAGAAACATTTGAAAAAAAAAACTTATTTTAAAAAAAATAGTTATCCTCAATTATAACTAAATAATTTAAAAAAGAATATATCATCTTTTAATTCTTTTAACATTTATTTTTAAAAATTTGTGGACATACTATTAGTCATTTGATATCTCTTTTAATAAAGAGATAGAAAAAAAAAATATCAAAATCATTTTAAAAATGATATAATAGTTATCATAAAAAAGTGATAATAATTTTTAGTTAATAGCTATTTCGTTGAAAAACTTAATGCTAGTTTGGTTTGACGTCTACTCATTAGCTTTCAATACTTGAATATTCAAATATTAAAAAAGTTCTATAAATATCAATGTTGAGCATTTTAATTTAAAAACTATCATGCAATATTTATCAAATATAATTAAATGTTGAAAATTAATTTTCTAGCATTTAAAATATAGAAATTGATTTTTAGATTTTTTTTCTAGTATTAACCTTATATGTTATTTTTATTTGTCATTATATCAATTTATATTTTATATAAAATTAATTAAGTATAAATATAATTATATATTTTTTTATCATTTTATAATCTAACCACACATGTAACCACTAAACTATCAAATATTTTATATTTATTTATCGATTATAATCGAACGTTGTTTAACTTCTGATCACTAATTGCTTCTATTAAACCAAACGAATCCTTAATGATAACTAATGAATGCCACTTTATTTTTATTTTTTATTCATGATAGAGTAACGTGTTATATATTTTAAACTAATTATATATCCTAAATAATTATAACGACAATAATATTTGTCACCAATGAGATTTTATTACAATGATAATTAGTCATAATGCCAATTATGTTTAAATTTAAGCATTTCAATTAGTCACAATTTTTTAAGATTATTTATAAATTTTAACACTTTATCACAAGTTTTTTTTCCATATCATTAATATAATTATTTACTTAAATACTATGACTACTCAAATTTGTTATAATAATAAAGTACTTTTATGATTAAAAAATTATGACAATAGAAAAATTATAATAGAATAAGAAATTTCTAATAGTGATTATTAATAGAAATCATCTAGCTTTTCGGTATAACACATCAATAATTTTAATGATACCTCAATCTTTATAAACTAATAAGATAATATAGCTAAACAAACCTTTATTTTATTAGTAGAACCAAAAGCATTAATGTAGTTAATTTTAATTTTTCCTATATATCTAATTAATTTCATAAATGTATTTAACAAATTTTCTAGTTTAAATAAACTTAATCTAAAAAATGAAATTTAAGGATATTTTAGTTTTCAAATGATATATTTTCGAGTTAAAAATAATAAATATTTACAAATACTAATGAAACTATTAAATACTTTAAAATTACATTAATTATGACATTATGACCTAATAGCGTAGATACTATAGTATGTATTAATACACACTATCATATGCTCAATTCACTCTAATCGTCCCTAAGATCAATCTAGAAGCACTAGTTTTGTTAAATTACCAAAACAAAATAATTAATATTGGATTCTAAAGAAGTAAGAAGATCTATTATCATTACTAGCTCTGGACACTCTTCACAGTCACTCAAACATGTTGTTATAGGTGAATGCCTTCTTCCACCCTTGCCTACCATCTATAATATAAGCCTCTTCCATAACTCTCTTAAATCGTTCATTGTTTCCATCCCATTCTTCAAGTACTTGTTCTTATATGCAACTAATCTTTTTAAAATCAAACCGATGATCAAATTGGTTTTGTGACCGATTCCCGGTTCAACTGGTTCAATTTACATATATTATATAATATAAATTATATAACACACCATCATCCTTTTCTAGGTGAGTCAAAGAATCTGTGAATTGAAAAATGCTTACAAAATCACAAAATCAAAAAGTGAATAAAAACACAACCAAAATAATTGTGCCCATCATTTTCCATTAATGATACACAAATATTGAAGATATAAAATTTTAGAAAACACAAGGGACTTTGAGAGATTGTCATTAAAGTATTGATTGAAATAAAAAAAAAACAAAAAAAAGATGAAGGATTGAAAGGAAACTAGCCACCTCGAATGGTTTGGAAAACTCTAAAAGCAAGGAAAGCAATGTAATAAATAAATAACTCATAAAAAATCAAAAAGGTTTAGAATTCAATAGAAGCAACACATTGCACCAAAGGGCCATGGCAGGTCAGCAAAAGTGATTCTTGAATATGAGAAACAAAATGAGAATGTTCTTGCTCCATATATGTATAATATTTATATATATTATGAATATTGGTATAATTGAACCGTAAGAGTGAGACAACAACTTTACCAAATCAAGAGCAAAAGGAAAATAGAAAAGAGAATGGCAGTGTAAAAGAAGATAATTACTAAAAGAGAATTGTAGTGAACAAACCTCTTAAGAGAAGGAATAATATCAATTGAATGCTACTTCCATTACCAACCTAAAAGTTAATGCATAAGGCAATAATTAAGGTTCCCCTCTTCTGCTGAACTTAGAGGAGATGGGTGCTAATGGATGTGATGAAGAAGCGAGAAAGTATTTTTTTACTTGGGTTTTGGTGAACAAAGAAAGTGTGTTTGATTTGGGTTTTTTGCTGAATAGAGAAAGTGGGTTTTGGTGAATAGAAATGAAAAAATAGGGTAGCCATTTATTCCAAAACTAGAATTATGTCGTTTTATCCAGTTTAAATTCTTTCTGGTTAAACCGGTTTTGTTTGGTTTTTTCAATTTAATATCTATATGATTTTTGGAGTGATTTTGAATTAGACAACTAGCTAGTTTTCAATTTTATTGGTCTGATTGACCGTTTCAATCTAGTTTTCAAAACCATATATCTAACTCGATATAATCCCATATATTTGTTATAAAATTTTTCAAGATATACCTTATTAGTTTCAGTTTCCATATCATGATGATATGGCATTTGTATCATTATGATTTTGTCATTATTCCTATCAGAAATTGTGTATTTGATATCATCAAAATATGGAATTGTGTATGTATGAAATGCGAAAAGTGAGAAAAGAAAATAAGAGAAGCAAAAAGATAAAACTTGGTGGAAAAATATGATGAATTAGAGGGGGAATACATATATATATATATATATATATATATATATATATATATATATATATATATATATATATATATATATATATTGAGTGTGTAAGAAAAAATATT
>CATIWR010037855.1:0-33907 GCA_949677035.1 Omphalea diandra | reverse complement strand
TTTTTTTCTTTATTAAATATAGTTTAAATATTGATATCAACATAAAAGTAATTATTATCCAAAAATATTAGATTGAGGGTGATTATATTCCTCTTCAACTTAACAAAAAAGGAAAAAAGAACAACCTAACCCTTTTTTATTTAATAATTAATTACACAATCGCAAAGTTAAACTACGGGAAGAAGTAAATTCTTACTATTTACCTACTAAAAAATGTAGTACTTATAATATACTCTACATAAGCTAAAAGCTTTTTTCTTTAAAAAAAAAAAAAAAAAACTAAAAGCTTTGAGTAGGTCATTTATATCATCAGGCCACATATTGGCATAAATCTCCTTTTTTCTCTTTTCAGCTTACATGTTTTTATCAACGTTTAGTAAGTTATTTTATAATTATTTAAATTTGAAAAATATTTTCTAAGGCCTTTAAGGGTCATAATGTGAAAATCAAAATTAATATTCAAACTCGTCAGTAATACTCAGAAGTTTAAATTTCTAATACTTAAGAAAATTTTTAAAAATGAAATGAAATGATTTACAAAGACACACCACTAAAAGCTATTAATTATATTTTATTATAATTATGACGTATCACTCTTGTGATGCATGTGTAAATGAACATTTTTGTTTCATATATGTATATATTACAAAATAAATTATTAAACTATATCATCACTAAATTAGATGCGTATTCATTCGTTGAAGTTTTGCACAATTACTTTACTTGAGCATGTTCATGAGCAGAAAAGAGAGCACAAAGTCATGCAATGGCGTGAAGTGCCATGTGCTGAGCCATGCCCCATGTGAGCCACAGGGCCACTCTTCACATTCGTCCTCCATGAAAAGAAAAGGAAGGGCAACGCACATCTCATTCTATCCATATTATCAACTTATCATGTCCTTGTCCTCGTACTGTTCCTGTCTTTGGTCTATCTCCTACAAATCATTAGGTGTAGGACTTCAGTATTATCGAATTAAATTAATATAAGCTTGATGGGTGAATAATTTCATAATAAAAAATTATGAGTTTTAATTAATTATTGTGTGACAAAAATATACCAAAAAAACCCAATTCAAGTAGCTTATGGTATGCAAGTCCAAACTGTTGTAATCAAATTTAGAGTTTTAAAATAATTGTTATTTCACAACTTGTTTTTGGATTCTGTAATAAGAATAGCTTGTTTGAGGAGATAGTGGATGCCTAGGAATGAAAGTATAGGCAGCTCAATACATGATTTAAGTAAAAAACTTTGTATATGCACATGCTCCTCTTTAAGATGACACTAACCCCTTCCTCTTCTAAATTTGTAATCCCTTCTAAGGTGGAAAGCAATCAACTGATGTTGTTTTATATCGTGGACTATATCAGAAATTAAGAATCATAGTTGCAAATTGTCTCTTCCAGCTAACCCTATACATACATATATATATATATATATATGACTTTATTGAATTGAATTAATCAAACTGAATAAATCGAAAATTGATTAACTAACTGATTTAATTCTTTGATTTGATTTTAAAAATAATGATAACCCCTAGTTTAGGATTTGGCAACATAATAATTTGGTTGTAATAGTAGTGGTGCTAGTACATAATAACGTTGGAAAAGGGTAAAGTACCAATATTGCTGAAATAATTTTAAGCATATGACCAGCCTAGCTAGTTAGGCATGCCATTGGCAGACAATAATTAACTTAGAACACATATCTACAGCATTGGACTAGGAAATGCATATTAGGATAGTTTTTGTCAACATAATAATTTGTTTGCAGATGTGTTTAGTATTTATTAGGCAAATTTAGTTGTCATTATAATTCTGCTTAAATCAAATTCGGATTAATTATAGCCCAATGTAGTACTCGAACACCCGGTGAATATTCCAAAAAAAAAAAAAAAAAGTGTTAAACCTTTTGGACGGCAAAGAGACAACGTTGAGGTTTTCATGGTTGCTGTTTTTCATATTAAACTAGTGATCTTTGGGCCCTAAGGATAACTATTTGACACAGATTTATTTTCCACAGTGGAAGAGATCCAGCCTGACCCAAAATTGAAGAGGCCCGTAGAGTGCAAATTAATGACCCAAAATCTGTTATAAGTTACTCTTCCATTCCACCTCAACAATATCAATAATAAAGCATCCTTGCACCATAGCACCATTAATGTTCTCAATGCCATAATTGGACTCACAGTATGAAGATAGTACATTGAAAGTTTACTGAATTATTTACTTTTAGAAGAGATCTACCATTAGGGTTCCAATAGCCACTCAAAGAGGATAAGAGTTTTAAACTTAAGGCTAAGGTGAATGACTTCTAAGAGCCTTGGTTGTTGGTAGATTCTTTGAAACTGTTTGTTATATGGAGAAGGGGAAAAAAAAAAAAAAAGTGAGCATTTTAACTTTTATTGAAAGTCAAGGTTAACGTAATATAACATAACATAAAAGGGGGTTAGATAAAATCAGCAGTTTTTTTTTCTGAAAATTCAAGCTAGTTTGGATGATTAATTATTGACAAATCTCTCTCTCTCTCTCTCTCTCTCTATATATATATATATATATATATATATATATATATATTATGTGCTTCATTGATCTAGAGATGTAAACCCAATTAAAGAATGTACCGACAGAACCCATAAGTCATCAGAGTCAAAGTTCACCTAGTTGCCAGTACCAAGGTTTTCATATGATTAGTTATGAATATATAAATAATTATATTTTTTTAATTAACTTGATGGATAATTCAAAATGCTATATACATTTTCTGGAGAAAAAAAAATCGTAAATGAGACTTCATTGGCTTCTAGATGGCTCATGGGTATGGCTGTATAAGTTGGAACCATGAGGAAGGAAGAAGTGAGGACAATTTATCGTTATTATCTATCAAATCATACACCTGCCACAATTGCCTTACTAGTGCCAACCTGTTTACTGTTAAAAAACGTCACGCCGTTTCAATTTTTATTATTATTATTATTTTCCCGCCAGGGCCGCCGTTCACGACTATTCTACGCCATTCGTCAACACAACGCGTCTGGCATCGTAACGAACATTGCCAATCAAAATTCGCCACGTTCACCGCTAATTCACCCCAGCATGCGTGACCCATCTCTTCTGCTTCTTCCAATCATCATCTGCCACGTCAGTACTTTAAGTTGATCCTTCGTCAATACGACGCCAACAAATGCAACCTCATCAGAGTCAGTTTAACCTCTGCAACAGATTCCCGGCCAAGAACTTAACAAATCGAATAAAATTATAAAGCACAAACCAAAATTGTAACTCACTCGCATATATAAATGCACGGTTCTGTCTTCGGTTTCTGTATTTGCTTTCGGTTTTAAACAACCTTTTTTTTTCTTTATATAAAGCCAAGCAAATGTGTAGTTGATGAACAGTAACTCATATAAATTAAGGAAAAGTTGCCATCTTCACCATTTTCACCACTAAATTTTGCTTCTGTTTCCCCTTTTGATTACGTATTTTTCATTTGATCAATAATCAAACCAAGAAATGCCCTTAATTCGCCGGAAAAAACCCAGTGAACCCACCAACCCAACCTCAACATCGGATTCAAAAGAACCAACCTTTAATTCATCAGAAGAGGACCAACAACGCGACGTCAAAAAAAAGAAGCAGCTAAAGAAGAAACCCGGAAGCGGAAATGGAGAGGAGAAGTCAGGAGGAAAGCCAAAGTGGTCGTGCATAGACAGCTGCTGCTGGTTCGTGGGTTTTACATGCATAACATGGTGGTTTCTACTGTTCTTGTACAGTGCAATTCCTGCTTCTATCCCCCAGTATGTTACTGAGGCCATCACGGGTCCCTTGCCTGACCCACCTGGTGTCAAATTGAGGAAAGAGGGGTTGAAGACTAAGCATCCGGTGGTTTTTGTGCCGGGGATTGTTACTGCTGGGCTTGAGCTTTGGGAAGGAAAACAGTGTGCTGATGGGTTGTTTCGGAAGCGGCTTTGGGGTGGAACCTTCGGGGAAGTGTATAAGAGGTACCGGGTTTGTATTAGTTTTATTTATGGCTCTTTGGTTTGTTATGCTGCTAGGGTGGATTTGTTTGATGAATTGGAATGTGAATTGGGTTGTTGTTTATAATTCTTTTAATTTTGAAGCTGCTGTTTTTCTTGTTTAGCTGGTGGAGTTTTCCTTTTCTTCTGTTGATTAGGTCAATCGAGCTTATCCTTTTGATTTCTTTTTCTAGTTTTTAGTATCGTTTGTGTGAGTATCAATGATTGAATTTGCTCAGTTACTGTTATCAGATGAGGCGAAACATTTTAGTTTGCATTGGTTAATTTTTTTAACTTGTTTTCCATATGGATGAGTAATTCGTTGTAATACACCTTCTGTTTTGAATAATTGTGTGTTACATTGGTGGCCGACACTGGGGATAGAATAAAGCAGTCAAATGTTGCTGAACTATTGTCAAAACTTACCATTGTTTCCTTGTCCATCCTAATCCTGAAAAGGTAAAGAGGAACTTTTGTTGCATTAATTGCAGCAAACACAAATATGTAAGGGATTTACTCTAATTACTATTGAATAAAAGTTTGAAAGTATTCCATCAAGTTGATACAATTAAAATTCACATTTTTTCAACCCAAAAACAACTATGTGCTATATTCACGAGTGTTGCTGATCTTAATTAGATTTCATTGGCAGCTTTCTTCTTGGCAAATGTGTTAGACTTTTGAATTTCCTTTAAATGCTGTTGGTGATTGGTTGAGTGACTTTCTGTTGTTTTGTTGGATATTTCGCAGACCTCTCTGTTGGGTAGAGCATATGTCACTTGACAACGAAACTGGATTGGATCCTCCTGGTATAAGGGTTAGGCCTGTCTCTGGACTTGTGGCTGCTGATTACTTTGCTCCAGGCTATTTTGTGTGGGCAGTTCTTATAGCTAACTTGGCACGCATTGGATACGAGGAGAAAACAATGTACATGGCCTCCTATGATTGGAGACTTTCATTTCAGAACACTGAGGTTTTCCTTCATTCTTTTTCCTATTTCAAATTTTTTGATAGTATTATAGATGTTTGGGGAATTTAATTTTCAATCTTCTGTTCTTTTCATCATGTGAATGATCATGCATCTGTTAAACTTGATTCATCAGGTCCGTGACCAATCATTAAGCCGCATGAAGAGTAATATAGAGCTGATGGTTGCTACAAATGGTGGGAATAAGGCTGTTATTATTCCACATTCGATGGGTGTTTTATACTTTCTGCATTTCATGAAGTGGGTTGAGGCACCAGCTCCAATGGGTGGCGGAGGCGGACCATATTGGTGCGCTAAGCATATCAAGGCGGTGATGAATATTGGAGGTCCACTTTTAGGAGTACCAAAAGCTGTCGCGGGTCTTTTCTCTGCTGAGGCAAAGGATATTGCAGTTGCCAGGTTTTTGCAGTGATCTTCTAATAGCTTGCTAGAGATTACTAGAACTTTGCACAGAAGATTAAATATGGTTAAAATTTGCAGTAAAATATTGCATTTTTCTGGAGTGACTTTTTCCCATGGATAATGACATATATCAATCCGTTTTTCTTTGTCTTTTGCTTTCTGTCCTTCTGGGATGACCTAGTACTCTTGTTTAACAGTCTAATTTTTTGAAATGCCAAAATCTCTTCACTTACTCTTCTATTCTTCTTGATACTTATGTTTTATTCATAAATAGAAAATGCATTGTTTTCATAAATATTGACAGCATTTTTGTTGCAAGTCGTCTTGGTTACAATTAATGCTTCTTTTGTTCTAATAATTAGTTTTAGTCACCTCAGTTCCTTTCATGTACAAACAATACTTTCAAAAGTTCTTTTGTTCAATTATTAAAGGCTTAAAGTTATTTATAATGCATACGTTGACAGTGCTTAGTTGGCAACCAACCAATATAGAGCTCATGAGTATCTCATAAAATCTGAGCTTCTAGGTTTCTCTTTTTGTTTACAAGCAGTTTGCTGACACATTTGGATAAGTGAATAATCGTCAATAGTTTTATTTGTTAAACCGATAAAAAATTGACTCTGTTATTGCTGATGGCTAAATAAAAATACATTCTCTTCCCAGTGGGTACTTCCTCTTCTAATGCATATGATCTTAGTTTTTGTAATTGCCATTCAGGTAGCAGTTAGTGAATGTTCTATGACATGCTCCCAACTTGCAGGGCCATTGCACCAGGTTTCTTGGAGAATGATATATTTTCCCTTCAGACATTGCAACATGTGATGAGAATGTCTCGCACGTGGGATTCGACCATGTCAATGATACCAAAAGGTGGCGATACTATCTGGGGTGGTCTTGATTGGTCACCTGAGGAAGGTTACACTTCTAGCAAGAGGAGGCAAGGAAACAATAACACTGAGAACACAAGCCAAGATGGGATTGAAACTGAGGTTTCTCAAAGAAAGAGTGTTAAATATGGAAGAATTATATCATTTGGGAAAGATGTAGCTGAGGCACCCTCATCTGATATTGACAGGATTGACTTTAGGGTAAGTATATTTGGTTTTCAAACTTTGTTGAGAAAAATAGCATTGCTTTTAATTTTGGCCTCTATGTAGCACATTTTTACTCTTGCAGTTACTTTACAATCAGGATTTTGCAATTCATCCACTTCGTTTATTTCCTTAATGTGAATGGCTGATATTTTTTTTCCCCTTCGGTCTTGTCAAATTATACGATTCTGTCATCATCAGCTCTACACGATCAATCAGCCTTTTCAGAAAGCAAGGAAAAATTCTAATTTGTTTCTGTAATGTGTTCTTCACTATCTCAATATGCAGGGTGCTGTTAAAGGTCGTAGTGTCGCAAACCATTCTTGTCGTGATGTGTGGACAGAGTACCATGAAATGGGATATGGGGGTATTAAAGCTGTTGCTGAATATAAGGTCTATACTGGTGGATCTATATTAGATCTACTTCAGTTTGTTGCGCCAAAAATGATGGAGCGTGGTAGTGCTCATTTCTCTTATGGGATTGCTGATAATTTGGATGATCCAAAGTACCAACACTATAAATATTGGTCAAACCCCTTGGAGACAAAGTAAGAATATCTTCCCTTAGTTCTTCTTAGAAACTGCAATTTGAAGTTTCTTGTTTGTAAATTGTAATAGTCCTATAAAATATGTTGGATGTTAGCATTATTCTTTATTGCTTGTTATGCATGCTCATTTTAGCAGGCATGCTTATCTTACACCTTTAAGTTGATAAATACGAGTGGCTAGCTAAATTTCTGAAAGAAAACTAAATCTTTTTTTTGCTTAAAGCTGAGAAGTTGATTTTGAGAATTTAAATGTCTCCTGTGGTCACACGAAATATAAGTTGACATATCAAGTTTAACCATGGGAAACTCTGTAACGAATAAAGATAGCTTTTTGCTGTTGTTTGTCGAGTAGGAGTTCTGTTAAGAAATTCTTCTAAATTGCTAATATACCATGATAACAATTCATTTATTTATTTTTTTAATCTGATACAGTGGATTTTTCTTAATTTCCATTTTATATTATCTTTTCAAGAACATGCACCTTTAGTGTCTAAATGTATGTTTTCATTATTTTTTCAGTAGCTATTCTTACATTATTTATCTCTCTCTATCCCTCTCCTCTTTGAATTCTGTGAAATACTTGATCGAGCTTTAAGTAATGGTAATCTGTACTTACTTGATCGTGGTACTGACTATGCTTCATCTGGTACACTGATTTACAGGCTACCCAATGCCCCAGAAATGGAAATCTTTTCCATGTATGGAGTTGGCATACCAACTGAAAGAGCTTATGCTTATAAGCTCTCTCCTGCTGCTGAATGCAACATTCCATTTCAGATTGATACATCAGCTAATGGGGAAGATGATGACAATTGTTTGAAAGATGGAGTCTATACTGTTGATGGGGATGAGACTGTCCCTGTTTTAAGTTTGGGCTTCATGTGTGCTAAAGGTTGGCGTGGGAAAACCAGGTTCAATCCTTCAGGAATTCGAACATACAATAGGGAGTATGATCATTCTCCTCCAGCAAACTTGCTAGAGGGGCGTGGAACCCAAAGCGGCGCTCATGTTGATATTATGGGGAATTTTGCTTTAATTGAGGATATAATGAGGGTGGCAGCCGGGGCTGCAGGAGAAGAGTTGGGAGGTGATCAAGTTTACTCAGATGTCTTTAAGTGGTCTGAGAAAATCAACTTGTCACTATAATTGAAAGGTGAATGCAAAATCTCAATTTCAAGTGATGCATTTTTTGTTGGCTCCGGATCTTTATATACGTCCTGTGTTCTGATATTCATAGTTTTAGCAGTGTAATTTCTCAACCCTTGCTACTGCAATAATAATTATCTTCGACATTGCCTTGGGTGCCATAAATTTTTACTTTATCTGGGCTTGAAACTTTATGTGTCAATAGATCCTGTGCAATCAACCAGTTCTTTTCATTTGCTTGTTAAAAGGCAAAACTCATTTATCCGTTCTAATGCTAATATTCATTCATGTAATTTGCTCACTGTTTGAGGAAATTTGGCTAAAAATCGTTCATGTCTTTCTTCTTCACAGAGATGTGGATCCTGAGGATACATGTAATTCCATCAAAACAGCCTTGATTTTGCTTGTGCTTTTCCTGACCGATGTAATTCTAAAGCAAGGCATCTGAGCTTACTGGTTTCTTATCTGAAAGGAATTTAAATGAAAGCTTCAAGGCTGCCCGTGGGACTTCAGATTCACTTTTTCATTGATGTAAATTGTTGCAGTTGTGTATCATGTTATCATTTGAGTATCCACCTTTGTATTTTGTAATTTTTGTTTCTGAAACTCTTGAAAATGAAAATGATATAACCTTAACATGTATTTGGAACAGTATAATGCCTAGTTTATGTGCTTTTGATGAAATCACTAAAAAGAATATGGATTACTTTTTGCTCAGATGGTACTTCTGAAGGATTTTTTTTTTCATCATCTGTGCTGTGGTTATCAGATTAGTTAATAGTCAGGGTTGAATCTGTAACTACAATTATTTTGCCTTTGGTGCATCACAGAGTTGAATGTTTCTAAAATCACTATCATATACTTTTCTTTTTTGGACTGCTTTGTTCTTATGATCCTCAATTTAACATTTCAACTTTTCTCAAAGTATTTCTGTAGATTACAGAGTTACCTGTGAATCTCACATTATACCCACTTTGGATGATTGAAATTGCTGGTGCTGTTGTCAGTAAACACAAGAAGGAATTTTGTCTATTATGGTAATCAGTACCTCTTTTATATGCATATTGTTTCTGAAAATCAACATATTTTCACATGGTTTTTTTTTCATGGTCAAGACATTACAAAGGAAACAAAAAAGTTCCCTTTGGAAAAGGGTAATGATTTATAATGACAATGATCCATATGAATTTTCAGATGCTTGTATCAACCACTGATTCATAGCACAGTAAGCAGAGTCTTTCCCACCCATGTGAAAAGTTAAGACTCGTAGCCACAAAAAAATTCCATACTCGATGCTGAATACGTAGATGGAGTAGTATGGAGTCATAATTTTAGCTTGGTTGGTCATATAGCATTGTTTTTTTTTTGGATTGGAAAGCTTGTGAAAGATCATTATAAAGATGAAATATCCTTTACAACCAGATACTCAAGACAAAGAGGGACTTCTTCAATGAGGACATAATCAGCATTGAGAGAAGAGGCCCACTTGGCTAAGTGGTGAGCTAAAACATTATTAGCAGACCGATGAACATGATCAATAGCAATAAACTCAAAGCTTGCAGCATCAGCCGTTATGTCTTCCGCAATCAAATGAGCAGAACTGGGATCCTAGCATTGACTTTGTTAATAATGGATAATGAATCTGATTCCACAATTAACCTAGAAAAACCAGCGGACTTGGCACAATGTAGCCCAAACAAGATTGCTAGCCCTTCTGCAGTTTCGACATCAGCACGGATATTTCCATTTTTCCCCGCCGACAACATAACTTCTCCTTTCTCATTACGAATGACAACCCCATAGGCTGACCTACCATCCTTAAACATGCATCACAGTTAAGCTTAAAAGACCCATCAAAGAAGGAACCCACCGCTGCTCAGACCTGGCCAAAAGCACAACCCTCACCACCTGAGCTTCTTGAAAATTAAACAGCAAACGCAGACCACAATGAATTACCTCTGCAGGCTGGGTTACTTTTCGTCCATGAACTCTGCAATTCCTCTCATTCCATATACTCCACATTATCGAAACAACCATCTCAAAATGCTGCTGCGTTATCTGTTCCCGAAGATAGACTAACCACTCCACCACCGACCACCCCTTGCGCATCATTATGCATGAAAGTGACCAAATAAATTTCCAGATCCCATTTGCCACACCTGAAGAGGATCCAGCCAAACCATTACATTGGTTGAGTTGCATGGCAATAAAGTACATAGATCTCATGTCATAACAGCCACTCTTAGAAAAAGGCCAGAAAAGCGTAACCATAGGCAGGCGAGAGCTAACTAGAATTTTCAGAACTTCTTCAACTCCGAATGGGAGAAGAACTTGGTGAAGTAAGGACCTTCTCCACATCTTGAGGTCATAATCAATGAATTCAGATACTTAGCCCATCTCCAATGCAGTTAAATTTACTTTAAAATGCAATTCCTACAATAAATTTACTCAAATCTTATTTTTGGCTCCAAAAATAATATTCATCGCATGTTTCTTCTTTAACTCAATTAATATTTCTTTTTATTACTATTGTATTATTCATACATTTTACATATTACACTCATATTTATACACTTGTGATTATAAACTCGTACTAATATAAATATGATATTTATATATTTTAAATTAATTATCATAAATTTAAAGATTTTTATTAATATTATTATGGTATTTTATGGGTTTTAAGTTAATTATCATAAATTTAATTCTACCATTATTTAATTTTATTATGTCATATAATTTTTAAGTGATATTAATTTTTATTTAAGTGGAAAGAAAAGTTGATAAAATTGTGTGAAATTGTTACAAAACTCTAAATATAATTTATATGTGGACTAAATTGAATATTGTATTTGAACTAAAATGTAATTTATGTATAGCAAAGAATGGATTTGTGAGAGATTAAGATAATTAAAAAAAGTACAATTGCAACAATGAACAATATTGTGCCATATTTAGCGCAATACTATTCATCCAACCCAAAATCCAACTACAAATGCAGCTAGATTAGAGCAGCTAGATTAGAGTAAAATATCATCCCACCTACTTTAAATTTGGAGTGGGTTGGAGATGACTTTAGCATTGTTGTCCAACATAAGCGGGATCAAAGAAAATATTTGTGTTAGAGAAGTAGGAAACATAAGCATTTGGTCCCAAAAGTCAAACGCTGACCTTACTTTGCTAAGAGTACTTGGTTAAATTCACAAAATTTTCTAAAATCCAATCCTCTCACTTTTTTCCCTTCAAACAATCAATCCCACCTCAGCCAATGTATACTGCGATCAAGATTCGAGTTACCCTACCAAAACCTAGTTACTAAACTTTGAATCTCATGACACAATGTCAAAGGAATAGAGAAAATACTCAAAACATAGATGGAAATTGCTTGAATGATGGACTTGGTAAGAATTTCCTTACTTGCACGAGACAAAAGCTTCTTTTTCTACCTTTGAAACCGTTTATTCTTGACCATGCCAAAAATGGACCATTTGGATTTACTTATTAGAGTAAGGAGACCAAAATATTTTGAATGATGTGACACCTCCTGAACAACCAAGCAATTCTGAATAACAGCCTTTGTAGCTTCATCAACATTACTACTGAAGGTGATCTCAAACTTATTAAAGATAATACACTGTCCTGAAGCCTCCTCATACAAAACAAGATAGTTCGTAATTTTCGCACGCTCCTCCACTGTGGGTTGCCCAAATATAATAGTATCATTTGCAAAAAATAAATGCAAAATCTTAGGACCACCTCTACTTGCTCGTCCACCCTTAATTTCCTTCTGTCAACAAGCTTTAAGCAATAAAGAAGAAAGTCCTTCTACAAAAAGCATAAATAAATATGGAGAAATAGGATCTCATTGACGAAGACCCCTATTAAGCTTCACAAAGACGTTTGGAACTCCATTGATCAAAAAGAAAAAAGACACAATAGATAAACAAGGCATAACAAGACAAACAAAGTGAGTAGGAAAGCTCATCTTAAACATAACTTTCTTAATATACACCGATTCAACCCGATCGTAAACATTATGCAATCATATTGACAAAATATTATACCTAGTAATTTAATAAATAATGTGATCAATTTAATGATAACTATAAATCTTAAAGTCGAATTGATATCAAAGATGTTCGAGATTAATGGCTAAGTGCTTATGTTGTATTACCTCAGACTAAAGACTCAACTCCTTGCAAGTTTTTGTTCTTTGTAGTAAAAGTTGTTTAAAATTCTAATATATTTTTCTTCTAATGTATAAGAGTAGAAGATATGAGTTTGAGATAGCTTACTTATCCTTATTTTTTTAGCTAAAACAAATATGAATGTATTATATACATTACATTAATGAAGATTATTTTGAGTTAGAAATATATTAATCCACAATAATAGCAAACCATAAAACTAGGCCAAGATATAATATGATAACTAACACCATAAAGGGTCGATATAATTGAGCTTTACCTTTACTGGTGACAACTTTTTTTTTTATTTTTTTAAGAAAATGAGTAATTTTATCTTATTTGATTATTTTTATTTATTTTGTATTTTGAGAGTTTAATTTATATTTGTTATTTTGTCTCTTTTCATGAGAGTTTTTGTCTTTTTTTTTTTTTTTATGAATTTTGATGATTTGAGATTGATTATAGTATATAATTATATATTATTAACACTGTCTTTTAATTTTTTTTATAAATATTATATGAATTTGAATCTATATTATGTTATATCACTATATCTGATGAAGTTATTTATAACTAATAACGATGCAAAACGTGAAAATAAAATTGTGTTTTCAAAGCTCAATTAATATGTTATTATTAGTAGTATTGTAAATCAATTTCATATTCATACGCCTAATTTAAAACATATTTTTTGTAGATATTATATAACTGTTTAGAAATGAAAATATCTTCATTATTCTAAAAAAAAGTTTTCCCTTTTTTTATCCATTTGATTAGATTCTTAATTTTTGAAGGTAATATTTAGAAAAATTATTTTTTTCTATTGATCATGTGAGAATATCAAGAAAGCAATTTTTATATAATCTTAATCCATTATTTAAAATTGTGAATTAATCATTTAAACATAACATATATGAATTTTTTTTATTTATGAACACAGTGGTAATTAACTAATTATTTATTTTTAAAAAATAAGAGTTAAATACGTTAATCCCTAAATTTTTCATATTATACTACTTAGCTCTCCACTTTTATATATTATGTTAAAATATTCTCATAGTTTCACTCCATTAAATACAAACATTCTTTATTAAACTTTTTATTAAGTTCAAATAAAATATTCATAATACCCTTTATTTTATATCAAAATTTTTGACTAACCAAACCCTTGTGTCTCATATCTTCTCTTACGGATATATCATCCTCATTGGTACCTTTCCTTGAAGGAGTTGTCGCACTGACTAAAATCATCATAATTTTCACCTATGATGGTCACCAATTGACCATCCAAGGTCTCACCTACATAATCCCTTAACATACCATAGCAACATCACTCTCACATCCTCATCTCATCACCATCCAATTACTCTCACGCACATCACTGGCTCCTTAATGGCAACATCTAGCCAATATACACCAAATAAAAAAGAAAAGAGGAAAGAAAAATCTCAAATCGATATTCAATATTAAAAATTTAGATCAACAAGTAATAGGCTTGGAAGAAAACTATAAAATAATAACAAAATCCATATTAAGATTTAGCATTTTATGTTGTATTAATCATTATCATCCAAATTTAAGTAAAAAAATTCATCAAAATTCAAATCCTTATTATCATCCAAAATTAAGTGAAAAATATCAATCACCAATGGATATGTCAGAGACATTGAATTAAATCAAACCATTATCAAATTGTAAATGAAAATAAAACTGTGGAAACAAAACTCAATTTAGATCTAGTAAATAAGAAAATCATTTAGTCAAACTAAATCCAAATGAAATTCATCCTTAAATTTTCTACACCATTTACTCAATGAATTAATTATCAAATTTCATACCTTCATTATATGACAACTGTAGGTTTTAGTAATATAAAAATCGACACTGAACCTAAATGTGCATTACTCCATCATTTTCTTCTGCTTCTAATTGTTTATATATGATCTAAAGCTAAGATATTGGACTTGGAGTATACTAGATATTTTTAAGATATACAAGTACATAAATCATAGGGTCTTTGTCTTTTAGCTTTTTCACTTAAAATTAAGTTACATCATATAATATGGTAATAGTTTCATGAAATTGATACGCTTTGAAGAGGTTGTTATTAATAGTTATAACTATGAGATACCTATGCCATCAAAGTTTTATTCTTAAACTATTCTTAATCAATATTTTATCAAAATTGGCTATTAAAAGATCCACGAGAAGAATACATACTATGTTTCTTACTTAAATGTCAAGTAAGCTACTGATTTCATAGATAGAAGTATATGAGATACATAAGGGCTAACATATGGGTGCTTATTAGGGAACAAGTTCATTGAATGATCTATTAAAGAATTATATTTGAAGAATTATCTATAAATTAATGAAAATCTCTTGTAAGAGTTATGCAAGTGATCCCACTATAGTATCTTTGCAAGTGATCCCACTATAGTATCTTTTCAAGTGACTTATATACTTTGAGTTATGACTTCAGTTGTTCTAATCACAAAACACTCATGGGTATAACAATAACTTGATAAAGATAATAAGTGACCAAGAGAGGATTCATGAGCCTAAAATAATTAGGGAGATCCAATTTGTTCTTAATTGGTATTGACACCTAAAAACCAAGGTCAAAGGTATATGCATAGATAATACATGTATATTATAGATGAATGAAAAAAGATTTTCCCATTACATCTAGATAACATGGATAAATAGAAAAAGAGTTTTATATTGCATCATAAAAAATCAAGCACTAATTAGAAATAGTGAAGATCAAATTATATAAAAGAGACACTATTCGATTATTTAGGTTTGACTGGATGTTATACAATAAAAGAATTGAATTAGATTGATAAACTTTCTACTAAAGGTTAGATCAAACCATATTGATCATTTCTAACTATATTGATTTGTCATGACGTGCAAGCTAAGTACCAATTTTAGATATGAGTCAATCAATTAGTGAATTGATGATAAATTAAATAATTTAATTTATCAAATTATTAATGAATTGAGAAATTACTTAACATATCATTACAAATATCTATTGGTAGATAAGTTAAGGAGCCTATAAGATCACACATAAATGAAGTAAGACAATGAAATTAAAATGAGATTAGGAAAACTAAATTGGAGAAGTTAACATTGAAATTAGTAGCTAATTATAATAACTTATTAAGTATGAGGATCAAACTATAATTTGTCTATTTAGCCAAATTCTCCTGATAGGGATTAAGGTTTTTAGGACTCATATATGTTCCTTAACTCCTAATTGGAAAAAAAAAAAAAACATATAATGTGTATAACTTGTGCAATAAGTGTGTTCAAGTGTAATTAGCAAAACACTAGCCAATCCTCCCCTCTCTTGTTCGGCCTTGAGTGAGCATTAGAATTTTTATCATATTAGTCCGTGTAGATACATTTTAGAGGTTATTAAACTTTAGAATGGAGTGACTGTAGTTTGCTATAATTTAGTCAAGAGGTTTAAACATCAAAGGAGGCATCATTTAAGGGTAATATATTCTTAACTTCTTGTTTGTGTTTGATTGTTTAATTTGGATTTCAATGTAATCCTTAAGAAGGAAATTTTAAAGTTTTTTTGTAGTCATGCTTTGTATGAAACTTAGTTTAACTATGAGTTTTTTGGCAATTGGTATCAAAACCTCCATTAAAACCATTAAAAAATCTTGCTTTTTAGAGTGTTTAGGATTATCTTACTATATCTGAGATATTTTTTCTAATTCAACAAATACCCTAATTAGTTAATATATTCAAATATTATTTAATTTGAAATAATTTATTTTATTTATTGATGAATTAATTTGCTTGTTCCTTAAGTTAATGATTGTGGTTTGTTACAACCTAGTTAGAAAGTTTATTGATCAAAGGATCATCATCTAAAAGCATTGTAATCTTAACTTCTTGTTTAATTGGGGTTAAATATAATCCTTGAAAAGAAAATTTTTCTTCCACTGCCATGCTTTATATGAATTTTAGTTTAACTAAGAATTCTTTGCACTAATATTATTCGTTAGTAAAATGATTCACCTTAAAAAAAGCAAAATCAAACTTTAAGATTTTTTTCTTCGTTTTCTTATTCTTTTGCTTGTTCAAAGGTAATAGGAGATAATTTTAGTTCAATTGGTATGGATTGGCAGATTTAGCTAAAAATTAGTGAGTAGCATTAGATTAATAGTAAAGAATATGATGGTGGTAATTATCATCATCGGAGAGAAAGAATTCATCATAAGAGGCCATTGTTCAAGGATGACTAAAGTTATGATTATAAAAAAAAGAATTAAATTAATATTTTAAATCATACCACAGATCAAACTATTCAACTAATGAATTTTTGATTTGATAGATTTGATCAATTTGATTTATCTGATTTAATAGATTTTTTTTTATTTTTTTAAAAAATATATAAATAATACTTAAAAATATTTAAACAATTCAAAAAAGTACATAATATAATAAAGTAATGAAGATTATTTTTTAAAATTTAAATTTTGAGTGAAATAATATGATTTTAAAAATTTTTACAAAACAATATAATTTTAGATTGAATCGATTCAATTCTGTTTTCTATTTTGAGCAAATTTTCAGTTTTGATCAATTAGATGATTCTTAATTTTACTCATTTGACTGATCAATAAAATCCAATTCTAAAAATACTGAATTAGATAGTATCATATCAGAAAATCTGGCTCAACGTATTTAACTCTAAAAATAACTGCCTCTAATTTATCGCTCGACGTAATTTGAACGGTGCTATTGTTTCTATTATAGACTCGTCAACACGGACACATTCCCCATTCTCTTTCGTGGTCTTTTCAATTCATCGTCCTTCCTTTCCTTCTTTTTCTCTCCCTCTCTCGATCGCATCGAATCCTCTCTTTTCTTTCCCTCTCTGTTTCTATCCCTCTCCTCTCCATACACAGTATTACACGTTCGCCTCGTGATTGCTGCTCTGATCCAACCCTAAATCCGAAACCCTAACTCCATTATCAAACTCTAACCGCCGTTTATACTAAAATTACATGCTAACTAATCGTATTCAAGGTAACGATCGCGTCCTCGATTCTTTATTTACTGTTTAGTTTAATTCCATCAGTATTTGTTTACTCAATTAGGTTATTTTCGAATCTTAGAACCTAATTAATATTGCAATTTATTAGGCCTACTATTTTACTTTCTTTTTTAAATTATTCAAATTACGATAATGCGTTTTGTTAGCGATGTATGTGGGTTTTGTTGTTGTTGATGATTGGACATGCTTTTTCTGCTGGTTCATTCTTGCTTGCTCAGTCGTTGATGGTTAAAGCTATTGAGGTATTGCTTATTCTTGTAGTACTGCAACGGACTTTATTTTGATGTGTATATGTTAGTGAATGTGTATAATTATATTAGACAATGTGCTTTTATATATATATATATAAACTTGTGCTATATTTGGTCCCTTTTTATGCCACCGAGTTGCTGAGCGTTGGGTTTCTTATGGTCTAGATGTTTATTATAAGCTATAAAGTAAGTTGATTTAATAGAAATTTGTTTCTTATTGTTCGGTTTTTGGGCACGGTTTCTTTTTCAGAAGCTGGGTTTGTATTGTTATGTAACTCAATAAACTTTGAGCCATGATTTTGTATCCTTCAATTATACTTGGTCAAGCGTGAGGGTGACATCCACAGAAAGACTGGCTGTAGTTAAATCCTTATATTTGTTATATATGTGATTGAAAGACATTTTTCATTTTTATTATGTCCTCAGAATAATGTACCTTTTTATACTTGAACATTTGTGCCCTAATGCACCCATCCTCTTCCAAAGCTTTCCTACAGCCAAGGAGGACTTTGTGGACCTGGTGAATCCTTATGTCAGCATAATGTAGTTGTACATGCAGAATGTATCTGTA
This sequence comes from Omphalea diandra, assembly GCA_949677035.1. Taxonomy (NCBI): domain Eukaryota; kingdom Viridiplantae; phylum Streptophyta; class Magnoliopsida; order Malpighiales; family Euphorbiaceae; genus Omphalea; species Omphalea diandra. The sequence continues at coordinate 15,624 of CATIWR010037855.1, read as the reverse complement.
GGGTATGTATTAGTAACCTAGCCATTATACTGTCTGTACCTTTTGTCATAACGTGAAGAAAAAGTATCAGAGTTTTCAGTTGTGTATGAATTATCGAATAGTCTAATACATTAAAGGAAATAGTTGCCAAAATTTATGGAAAGAGTGCAGGGGTTTTTCGGACAACAATTTCTTGTGTCTTTGTGTTTTAGGAAGATGCTATAATGGTACATATGCTGAGATTTGGGTTTTAGATTGTGAGAAAAAATTGCGAATTAAGGGCTGTTTGTGAATATTTAGAGTACACAGTGCTGCAGATAATTTAGAGTAATGCTGAAAGTATGAAATGGAAGGAAGAGAAAAATGAGAAGAAGAAGGATTTAGTATATTCAAAAGAAACCCTTTTACTGTGCAAATTAAAAGCTGAAATTCTGAATTGAGCTCTTTTTTATCTTTTTTATTTGAAATAGTACATTGCCATAATTTGCTGCTGGTTTTTGATTCTCATAGTTCTGTTAGGTTATGAATTTAGGTTTGTTAATTAATAGGGTCGGATGCTTTCGTTAGTTATAAAGATTGGTATTGATAGGATAATGAAGCATGTCGTAAAGGCATTAAACTGCATTGTCTATGGCTGCTCATACATCTTTCTTTCTGCAGTTGTGTCTTTTAGGTGCCTGGCATATCTTTTCAACTAATGAAACTCTTAAGTGGAAGCCACACTTTTCCTTTTTGGTTTTATGAAAAGCTAGTTAGAGTTGGCTAAAAAGATATTACCTATGTGCCAACTCTATCAATGTTATATTGCTACTAATTTCTTAGACCTTTGATCTCATTTTCACAGTTATCTCATTCTTGTAATACCTTTTCTTTGAGGATCTCTTTGTTGCTGTATTTTTCTATCTCTCAAGCAGTCTGTCCAATGGATCTGCATTTGTCTTGCTTATGACCTTGTTGTAGAATGATTCAAACTGATTTAAAGCTTGTTGTAGGTCAGAGGGTGCTTCTGTTGTTAAGATGAGTATGCAACCGGCTGCACAGCCCAAATCCTATGCTAATGGATTTCGACGTCGAAGAGCTGAAAGGGAAGGGGCAAGATTGGACAGTAGGCTGCAATCTGGAAAACCGAATCTGAATAGATCAAGTAATGCAGGTGGGCTTCTGTACCTAATTGTCATAAAAATCTCCATTACAATATTCCATTCTAACAGTTCTTTTATAGGTCCAGCAGGTGTTAGTAAAGCTGGAGTTTGTGAGAGTCCTTCTCGTGATCGGTTGGTATATTTATCAACATGTCTTATTGGTCATCCTGTGGAAGTCCAGCTGAAAAATGGATCCATATATTCTGGGACATGTTACACAGCAAATGTCGAAAAAGAATTTGGTATGGTGATTGAAAAAATGGTACATTTGTTATATCATTGTGAATTGCTTAAAGTTTTAAATATTCTCTATAGAGGGTGTATTATTGTCTTTAGTTATTTTCCTTGTCAACATTCGTTTACTTGTTCTTTACAGCAATTATTCTGAAAATGGCTCGCTTGACAAAGGATGTTTCTTTTCGAGGGCAGAAGGCAGAAACCCTTAGCAAGGCTGCTTCAAAGACTTTAATTATACCCGGAAAAGAAGTTGTACAAGTGATAGCAAAGGTTCAGCTGCATTTTTCTTTTTGCAATTATTCAGTAATATATCTGGTCTCCTGTTTGAAGTTGATTCCAAGTTGTTGACATGTGGGCATAGAAACTTACGAGTCAAGAGAAGAAAAAGAATATTAGTTGTTCAATGTTGTAATGCACAGATTTTAGTTTGTCAGATGATTCTGATGTCTATCTTTGCTCTTTGATCATCATTAATTTAACCAGATTATGTAATCAATGTTGACAGGATGTGTCTGTGACCAAGGATGGAATGACCCATGAAATCCAACGTGAAAAGCAGCAGGAGATTTTAATAGACTCCTTTATATCACAATCCCGTCATGTTGAATTGGAGAGGGAGCTGGAACGTTGGGTCCCTGATGAAGATGTCCCACAATGTCCTGAACTAGAGAATATATTTGATGGCCCTTGGAATAGGTGGTTATAATTGTTTTTACATCCTTATGTGTCTTGGTAATTCATCTCCAGTTTCCAATGATTCTCTGCTTGAGTAGGTGCTTTTGCCATTTCTCAGTTACATGTGAATCATATTTGTGTTGTTTTAGTTTTTTTTTATCTTATTCTTCTGCTTTTTCTCATTTTCTGTAACTAGGAGTTAGAATACTTATTTGGAATTGTTTAGTGATAAATTATAGAAACATAGTGCTGAAAGAAGGGGCTATTAATTATGCACATTACTTGAAGCATATCTGCTGCTTAACTTTGTTTAAGCGGTATCTCATTGACTGCCGAATATTAAAATATTTAATTCTATATGGCAAAACCAATATCATGTTCATTGAATTGTGGCATATTGATCTAAGTCACATATTGTATTGTGCTCTTATGATTTGATTTCAAGGAATGGAAGGACATGGTGGTCATGAACAGTTATGGTGTCCGTAAGAATTTTTAAATGGGGAGCAGTTGAGAGTTAGAATCCACCCTTCCCCTATATCAATTGATATGTAAATTAAATCATTCTATCTATACGTTTTATATCTCAATCAATGTTTAACTTAATCAGTTTGTTTTATATTCATTTGTTTGATACTAATTTCTTACCCTTCATGTGTTATTTAAATGATATGGTGTAGTTATTGATTAATTTTTTCTTGGTAGGGGCTGGAATCAATTTGAAACCAATGAAATGTTATTCGGAGTTAAAAGCACATTTGATGAGGAACTTTATACTACAAAGCTGGAGAAGGGCCCTCAAATGAGAGAGTTGGAGAAGGAAGCATCAAGAATAGCAAGAGAAATTGAGGGTGAGGATACACAGGATCTTCATTTAGCGGAGGTGAGCTTGTCTCTGTTGTTCAGCTTGGTATTAATATCTGAAATTTTATTATATCTTTGAATCAATTTGTTCAACAGGAAAGGGGCATCCACCTTCATGAAAAGTTTGATATTGATGAAGAGACTAGATACTCATCTGTATGTAGAGTTGCAGAGGTCGATGACAGTGGATATGAGGAAGTTGAAGATATAATGTTGGATTCCCGCAATAGTGAAACCTTTGGAGTTGCATCTGCTTCTTACCCTAACAAGTCCACAGATTTGATCCATGGAAAAAGTAATGATGGAGCTCAACTTTTATCAAGTTCTTCCTTGGTAGTTCCTCTTCCACTTGTAGCTGAATCCTATTGACTGTATTTAGGTGTATAAGTTTCTGTTGTTTGTGAATGCATCATGACGTTCACTTCATGATATTATGATCTTTATTTTCACTTGCACCTTCAATTTCAAATCAAAGTTGCTGTGTGATCTTTTATAAGTTGTCTGCAAGAGGGTTCATAGAGCAAGGAAAGTCCTTTGGACACCTAAACTAGAGGAGGTGAATAAAGGTTCAAAGAAAGTGCTAAATTTACCCTTCATTACCTCCAAAATCCTTGACGTGGTTGGTGATTTGAAGCTTTCTTTTTTAACCATTCTAACATTTCTTTCTTTGATGCTGAAAAAAATATTAGGTATACCATTATCACTCATGAATTTTGGCATTTTAGTGTCCTGTTCTTTATCTTCTATTTTAAACAAATTTGAGTGTGCCTTCCCATTAGTCTGTTATAAGGTCAACTAATAGAGAAGGTAAGACTTGCTCTTCCTCCTCCCTTTTGCTGGTTTTGCATAACTTTAGTTCCCTTGTTTAATTCTTTCCTTAGTGTTCATAGTTAGTCTCTATAAATCTGTCAATTGTTGTTATTTGGCAAGCAAAAAGACTCAAGTTCTACCAGTGTTCTTTGGAAGCTACTGGCAGTCATTTGTCCTATAGGGCATATAGTAATAATCTATGTAGGTGAAGGTAAAGTAACTATGATAGCATCTTGTAATTGATAATATTTTTACCTTCCTTTTGCTACTTTACAGATTTATATGAACTGTAGACTGTATTTTATGCTCAGTTTATCTTCACAAGAACTTGCTATGTCGGAGTTCCTTGAGTCATTCTTGAAAAACACAAGTGTAAATAGCTTTTTAACTCATTAAGTGGCGTCAACATATAAACTTTTGAAGATATTTTTTTTTTTGAATTTTCAAGGTTGAATATATTTTTGATATTAACTTGTTGCTTTTAACATGCTATACCTCAGGCAAGTGTCATCTTGTCCTTTTATTTTTTTAACACCCCTTCTTTCTTTATTTTTTTTTCCCTTATTCAGTCTTGAGAATTATTATGGTATAGCACTTTGAAGCATTGTTTTGTGTTCTTTTTCAAAGTATAGTTCAAACTTCAAAGGTTGCCTTCAATAATTGATGAATTCTTTTAAGCAGAAGTTTTGCTATCTACATACATTTCAGGAAAAATGAAATTAGCAGGACCTGGATCGTTAGCCTAGTTATAGATGCATCTCTCAACGTAGGATTAAACCCAAATCCAAGTGGTCTCCCCTTCTGGTGTAAAACAAAGCAGGAGAAAATATAAAATTAAAAATTTTCTCTCTAATTGAAGTTGATTGTAGATTTTTTTCCCTCTTTCCTCAAATTGGTTAAACAAAATGTTGTCTGCTTTGTGAAGCCAGTAATGAATCAGGCAACATGGGGGTTCCAATGTCCTCTTCTAGTGATGCCACTATTTTAGAAGCTTACGTTACCACAAGTTGCCACACACAGTTATGAGATCTTTATGAAATGTGCTTAATGACTCCTTCCACATTCTGTACGTTTGTAAACTTCAGATGATTGCCACTGTTTTCTATATCTCATGGCTCTTATATGGAGTTGCAAAGCTGTTATTTAACTTATTTCTCTCAGTGGTTTGTTTATCCCTTTTTAGCAATTATGGGTTATTGTGGTATTTGGGTAAGAAATCTTGTTTCTTGGTACACAGGACGAGGCACAATGTTCTCCATCTAGTTCTGTTGCAGATTCATATCATTCAGGTTCCTATGAGCAGCCTAAACTGTTGGCATCTGAACTTTCTTCTAAAAGTCTGTGCCCTTCAGAGAGTGAAAGCAGGTTTATTTGATATTTTGCTGATTAGTGGCTTAAGATTTCTGTACAGAACTTCACTTGGCTGTGGTTCTTTGGGCATGGGTTATAAAATATACTATTTGTTTGTTCTTTGTGAAATTCCTAACTTTCTCATTTGGAAATTATAGGATCCAAGAGAATCTTCATGTTGAACATGGAGCGAATGCGAGCATTAAGGAGTTAACAGAAGAACAAACTGTAAGTTAAAACTCTTACCATCTGTTAACATTTCAAGAGAAAACATGAAGAAGCCTGATGAATCGCTTTTAGCGTGTGTGCTGCATCTAACATTATTATTCTTGTGTTTAATGCATGTTCACTTCAATATGCAGGCTGATGATGCTGTATTGCTAACAAGTGAGGGTGAGTGAATTGCTCTGCACTGCTTTCATTTTACCTATCCATTAAAGTTCACGAATGATGTGTGTAACAAGTAAATGACACTTGGTAAAATCATAAGTTTTTTTGCCGATTGCACTTGGTTTTTTTTTTTTTTTAAAAAATCTTCTGCTTAGAGTAATAGGGTGGTTCACCTGGATGTCAGTCGTAATGCATTGGTGAATGCTTTTGCCTGCAGCAATAATTATCAAATGCTTTATTTAATTATTCATTGACTGCAGATTCTCAGACATCATTGAATGGAAAGAAAGATGGTTCTGATAAGGGGAGACTATCTCCTGATGCAACTGCTTACGCTTGTCTAACTGATGTTCCTTCAAAAAGTTATGACAAAACAAGTTCTTCAGGAGAACAGTCAGAAGGTGTACCATCTGTCAAAGGAGTTGGAGAAGTGCAATCTCTAAACACTCGTGGACGACCTGGCAGCTCTACATCATCAAATTCCGACTGTGTAGGTGCTGTCCCCATTTCTAATGGTCCTGGTTTGTCACCCAGCTCATCAGTTTGTTCATTATCTTCAGAGAAGTCAACTCTGAACCTGCATGCTAAGGTGTGATTGATTTTACGTTTTTTATGTTTTGCTTTGTTGCAGTTGTAACATAAATGCACTAAAATGACATTAATTTATTATATAGATGAAGACCATGCAACATCAACTTTCAGAATATGTTCTGCTGTATTGGACATCTTTGTTATGCATGCAAAGCTATGCATCTGATGTTCTTTGTTTGTCCCTTTTCTTCTCTTCTCAAATGTGGTTACAGGAATTCAAACTAAATCCCAATGCCAAGAGCTTCACCCCGTCTCACACACCTGTTAGGCCTCCATCTCCAGTGTCAGATGGTTCCTTCTATTTCCAACAAAATATTCCTGCTCTACCACATATGCCTGGCATGGCTATGGGAATTGGAGTAAGTACCAAAGAAACCATCGATTACATATTGGTTCCCCATTTCATATTATTTGAAATATAAAACTTCAAAGTCATGGTGATCCCTTCCCATTTCTGTTTATTTCCCGCGCATTGGTAAATCTTTAGGTGCAACATTACCTTGTCCCTTATATGCGCTCTTCAGCCTTGGGGTGGAAATTTGATTTGATGATAGCATTAGATCTTTTTTTTTTTCTTTTCCTGCTTGATCCAAGTGATATAACTGAGGTGGTTATTTTCTATTTGGCTTATGTCTATTAGAATTAAACTTGTGGAAATGGAACAGCTCTCTAATTGTTACTGAATGTTGTGTTGTATGATGTTTACTATCTGAGATAGGGAGCCATTCTACGTTTTATGCTTGCAATATATTGACCTTTAACTTTGACATAAGTATGTCAGGAATTAGTCATCTGGGAAGTTGAATCTGATTCCCCATTGTGAGAAAGAGTAAATTGACCTACTCTTTATGATTAAATTTGGTCGATTAGAGATACTAATTGATGCTTTAATTGCATATCTCTTCGTGGGCATAATTTTAACCTTTGGCTCCTTTTCCAATAAGGGAATGGTGAACTATATAATATGGGTGTTTAAAGTACTGATCTACAAAACCTTTCCTGGGATTTTATATTCATATCAGTGATGAGGCTGTGTATTATAAATTTGAGCCATGCCAGTTCCTGACATTAATAACAACCTGTTCCACCCTCCAAGAATTCAAATATTATTTTGACTTTAGGTTGAGTTGGGATGGTGAGACCCAGCTTACAGCTTATTTCACATTGATTTGAGGAACATGGTCCCTTCTGTGATGGCAAAATTTCTTTTGGTCTTTACTTGTTCTGTAGTAATTTCTTTTTGCCACATTTCTTTTGGGAGCAACTTTACAACTTACGAGTACCGTGTGATAGGTTAAAACTTGTATTCAATTTTGTAGATGTGAGATGTCTTTTCAACATATGGTGCAATTTTTTTTATTGCAAATCTCTTATGTTCAATTTGGCTTTTTTGAACTTTCGCTCGCGTCAAATGATTTTGCAGATGGGACCCTCGTTTACTGGCCACCAGGTTATCTTTAATCCACAGGTTGCATCATTGCAAGCACCGCAAACATATTTTCATCCAGGTGGACCTCAGGTACGATATCTACTAGAAAGTTGTTGGAATTTGAAATGCCGTCCATTCTTTCTCTTTTCATCTAATTACATTGCGTTTGCATATTCCTCTGATGGCAGTATGGACAGCAGATGCTACTTGGCCACCCTAGGCAAGTTTTGTACATGCCAAGCTACCAACCACCCGTAAGTGAATCTGAAAAATGAAATTCAAAATTTGTGAGGACAGAAGTAGTATTGCCTCGTTAACAGATATCATGATATAATTGTGGTTGACAATCTGAGAAATTCTCTTTTTAAGTATCCCTATCATCATGTGATTTCGTTTTTTATCTATTGAATGGCTGAGTACCTACCCCAGATCAGTGAAAGAATATACTTATACCCACATAATGGTGGTGGAGAATATTTTTAACATGTTAAGCACAACATAAAAAATTGTATTATCTCTGGATTTGACAATCAGGACTGATATCAGGTATTTCATTTTGTTTTGATACAGGAAATGCCATATAAAGGATGAGAGTTTTAGTCAGCTGAAAACATTCTTGGCAGTTCCACTCTGCTCACAAGGAATAAACTTCTGAGAGACTGCTTGGAACAATTTTCCGGGGATCCAAGCCCGGCAGTCCATGAAGAGAAGATCTAGAGTTATTGATCCCCCATTTGTGTCTGGGGAGTTTGACTTATTCTGGGATATAATTTTTACAATCTGTATGCTTCATTTATTCCATGACTGGATTTCTCATCTTTCTTTGAACTAGTGTTTTACAGTGACTGTTTTATTTTGATAAAGTAGATTTGAATCAAATTAAGATCCTGAAGTATGGTTTCCGCTCTATGATTGCCCTGTTCTATATTTCCAGGGTTTTGGTTTGAGCTATAGCATCCCGTAATTTAGCTTTCCATCTCAAAAGCATCGATAATTATGTGAATTGGACAGCCAAATTCGGCTGTAAGACGTAGCTATCGATTTGATTGTTTTCAAATTAACAGCAGTTCTCAATTTTATTTCCTATGTGCTGGAATGTTAGGATTTTTTGTGGTACGGATCAATAGGAGGGAAGTGGTTGGGGTATATTTTATTTTTTGGCCTTGCAGTATACCGTTGCTATGTGATAGTGATAGGTGAACTTCAGAGGTGCTTCTTTTTATATTGTTGATTTTTAAATGAAGTTAGGAGTTAAATACGTGCTTAATGGAAATACAATTTAGTTTTTAAGATTTAAACGGTGGTTAATGATTCTGATTGCGTTCCATGATATGACAGTGGATTAAGCTTTTCCCTCTACCGAGAATTGGTGGTACTCCTCAGTTTTGTGTTATCATAGTACTGAAGGTTTACGTGCGATCAGGTTTCTAGTTAAACCCGCACTCTTTGTCAAAAAGTTGAAGTCAAATCAGCCTCAACAGTCATCTGAATTTGTATCAAGTGAATCGTTGAGCAAGTCGAGATTTAAAAAATAATAAAACATGATATTACAAATAATATTTAAGGCTAATTTATTGCTAAAATTAATAGATAGACTAGATATAGAAATTCCTCCGAGTTTCAGCTAGGTGATGGAGAAACCATTTTAGAAAATTTTATGATTGATGCTCTATCAATGGTTATTCCTCCACCTAGGCAGTTCCAGAGATTTAATGTAAATAAATTTCCTGATCTTATCTTCATCCAATTATTTATTTGGAATAACATGTACGAAGTTTTTGGCCTAATGCGATTTTAAAAATCAAAAGAAACAAGGAGAAACTACCAATTGAAAAATGACTACCGTCCAGCTTCGGATAAGTTTGTATTTTTTTTTTCTCCCTAATGCAGGTGTAGAATTTGAAATTAATTAACATGAAAAGTGGATAAGAAGATATATAAAACTTAAAATTTTGTGTTAATATATTTTAAAATTTATGAGAAATATGATTTAATAAATTATTGATTGGATTCAGTTGTTTGTATATATATATATATATATATATACAAAATTAGTAAATGAAATATAGAGTTTGATATAAGATGGATAGAAATATAAATATGAAATGATATACTCCTTCCATTCTAAAATATATGGTGTTTATGGTTAGAATTTTTGTTTCAAATTACTTGATGTTTCTCAAATATCTATAAATTTTAATTTTTTTTAACTTGTTCTACTCTTATTTAAAGTTTTTCTTGCACAATGATAATAATTGGTATAAATAATTATTTTAAGGGTAATATAATATTTTTTTTATATAATACCATTATACAAACAACATGAACACAATTATGACTAGCGCCACAATTGGACCTTACATATTGGTCCTTTCTCAATCACCTGTCCTTTTAAGTAGTGTTTGTATGATGTAATAAAAAAAATTTTAATTTAATAATTCAGTTGAGTTCGTATTTAATTATATTTCATTATAATTAATTACAACCTACCAAATATTACCTTAATGTTCATGCTATGGAATAATAGTGAAATTCTGGATCTTGAGATGGAAGAAGATCTTAAGGATAGATGAAAAGTTTTGGACTAGAAAGATTTTAGAAAGTCATATCTTATTGATAGAAGGCAGTGTCTGTGGTAAGAGTTTTTGGCTTTTGCAAATACAAGCTAAGCTCTCTATTTAGAGAGTTGACTTCTTCCATTTTTAAGAAAAGAGCGAATCTTATCTGGGAGAAAAGCTAATTAAAGTAAAGCAGATGTTTTACTGTCGCACCACACTTAGTGCATAGGGCAGTTATACACACTTTTATGCTTTTTCAACTAGATACGCACTACACATATTAAATATGATAAACACATAGGATAAAGTGACATTGATGCCAACTATCAGTCATTTTGATGTTGGGCTCATAAGATTGTGACATATTTATATTGTAATAATATGAATCATCACTGTTAATGGAAACTTTCTCTATAGGGTCTAGTTTTTTGTATTCAATATAACATCCATACGAATATTGAGAATCTAATTCTAGTATATAATCCTTGTTAGGGACATCACTTGCGAGGCATGGTTGTGGTTATGACTCATACCATGATCTTTTGTTTGCCATTAAACCTTTGCGATAATTAAAAGAGAAAAAATTTCATGGAGCATTTTCAGATAAATGAGGCCATATTTCTGTTGAAACAACTTTATTCTGTTGGCATATGTGTCTGTGAAGTTCTCGAAACTCATTATGATGATAAAAGACATCATGATTGTAGAGTGAGAATTGATTCTCTCCATAGACTTGAAACATTGACATAGAGTTCAATCCTGAAATGTTATGATTAACAAAACAAAGATAATGAAATGTAAGAATGATCCTCTTTCCAAGTGTTAACTATGAACCACATTGCTTGAACCTTGCACTGCAAAAGGAAATCCATTGATCTGAAGGATGGAACCATTTAAGAAAAGTCACCATGTGAGGGTTGATTTTGTGTTGCTCTTTTATCCCTGTCAAATAAGAGCAAAAATGATGGGGCCAAATTTTTACAGTTATGGTATAAAGATGACAAAGATACCATATTAAACAAAGAAGTTTTTTGGACCATTTCTAGTAGCAACCTGCTTTTATGGAAAAATCTAGGAAAGTATAGACTTTGAGGAATGGATAATTTGGATGGAAACCAAGGATGCTGAGGTAGGTTGGTCCAAATTGTCTTATAGGGAAAGACTGATATGAAAAGATCTATTTTTTAGTGAGCTTAGTGAGTTAGAGATGTGTTGTGGGGAATTGAACTTCCGGAGGTGCCCCTGTTTTCAAGTAAAATTGTGGCTCTAAGGAAGAGGAAACCATGAAAAAAAAAGGGGAATCATTGTAATTGGATGGACAAGGGAAATGGTTTGTAGTCTGGATAAGAAATTTGAGACTAAGTTCTTATCTCCTTTTATATGCTTAACATCAAAAGTGCAGTTGTTGAACCATTTTTTTCATCTTATAATTGTGGATGAGACAAATTTTTTCTTTGAATTCTAGCATTTTTGGAAATGATGAACAGTCTATGATGACAATGAAGCGATGCCCAGTGGGATGAAATTCAAACTTTTTTATTCCATTTTTGATAGGTAAGATTTCTTTGAAAGTGAAATGATAATGGAGTTATGAATCTTTAAATTTTTCACCTGCAAAAGGACATATTCTTCTTTATTTGTCTTGTTCCTCAAGAAAAAACTCCTCAATAATAATCACTAGTATCAGTCTATAAAATCTTTTTCTCTATTGAAGGAATTTATAAAGGTGATAGATTTTATATCTCTTCTTCAAGTTATTGTTCTGACCACTAAGGATGATCTTTCTTTAGCATCATCCTGAGTAAATTTGTTTTTCTAGTGAAGTGGGGAACAAAGTCTTTGAGATAATTTGTAATTTCGAGAAATTATTGGATTTATTTTTAAGAGAGATCCTTATCTAAGAATTTCAATAATTCTTCACCGATATAAGGACCTAGCTTATACTAGCCATCTTAAAAAATTATTTCAAGAAATTCAATCTTTGTTTAGGCAAAGTGCATTTTAATGGAGGAGAACATGACACCATAACTCTTTGTTAGACCAGTAAACTGAGTGAGCATTTGTTGATGAGACAACTAATATGGAGAAAAGAATAAGACATCGTCTATGTAAATCAAAGTACTATGCATGACTGGTTCATAAATGTTAGTCATTGATTTCTAGAATAGTGATGGAGTAACTTTGACACCAAATGACATAACGTTCCACCGATAATGTTTGTTTGAAATACAAAAGATTGTTTTGTGATGATCTTCTAGTTTGATACCTAATTGTCAAAATCCCACTTTAAGATCAAATTTTGAAAAGTATTCGACTTTTGATAAGTAAGTGAATAAAGATTAAATTTTTGAAAGAGAAAACTTATCATCCTTCAAAAAATGATTTAAACTAATCCCTTCTTGCCATGAACTTATTTAGACCTTTTATTGACATAAGAGGCTTGACAAACCCAATCTGAATTGGTTGATTCAATTATATTTTAGGCTAAAAGATGAGAACATTTCTGATAGGCTAAGGCTAAATCTTCTGGTGTCATTCCTAGGTAAGTAGCCTTGATTGGGTTGATGTCTTCATTTTGTTTAAATAATAAAAAAATGAAAAAGTCTGCATTAGTCCATAATAGGCTGAAATGTTTGGATAAAAATTTGGTATGATTGTTGGCACAATAATGGGTTTGGATGTCCTTTTGAATTGAGGCAAAAAGGGGTGGTATTCAGGTTGAATTTGGACCATAAACATGGAGGATACTGTGGTATAAGGTTGGAAATAGTTTTTGGATTTGAGACCCATATGAAGAACTCTAAGTTTAGAAATCTTCAAATCCAATGACTATATTTTTATCAGGTAAAGTGGATTTAAGAAGTCAGATGACATCCAGGAAAGAATTGGATTGTAATGGGTGAGGCAGTTATAAGACTGGTATTAAAAATTTCATCATTAGCAGCTTGAAATATTACTTATTTGGTGTCCAATATTTTGATGGAAGGACTTTAGGATTGAGGATCGATAAATGAGCACTAGCATTTATGAATGTAACTGCCTTGATTGGTTTTACATATTTTTCTAAAAGAATATGAACATAAGCCAATGGAATGGGTTGATCAACATCAATTTTGAGTCGGTTTGGTGGATCTATAGGACATGAGAGAGGTTGAGTGATGTTATTAATGGAGTGAAAAGGACTACTATATTTTTGATCAATCTCATCCTCTGAGGGTGAAGAGTCTTGAATGGCAAAGACTGTTTCTAAAGAAACATAATCATCAACAGAGAAAAAAAATTCGATATTTGCATTTCTAATATCAATTGTTGTAGAAATTTGAATTTGCTAGATCATTTTTACAATATGTTTTGGCTTGTTTAGGCAATTTTTTACATAGTTCCCTTTTTTGCCACAAAGATAATATTTATTAGACTTCTTTTTTCCTTAGTATTTTTTTTTGAAAAATTGCCATTTCTTTAATGAAGAACTTCTCCTAAAGCCATAGTGCTTCTTTTTCTTTGAAGGAAAATAACAATCCTTGGAATCACCATTACATTTGATGAGCAAATCAGGCCTTTTGCAGGGCATCTTTAAAAGGGATCCTTTTATCCATCCATCATTTGAACTATAAGCTTTCTATGCTCACAAAGTCTTTGCAATGCTTGTAACATTATTTGATAGATTTCTCCAAGAGGAAGATCATTGAGTTGCTTCTCTTTTTTGTTGAATTAGACTTTGCATTGATTAGCCAAATTCTCTTAAAGCAAGGATATGAAAGTCTACTTTAGATCAAGATTAGAGAAGTCGTTGAGTTGGTAAAATTTTTTAGACATTTGTTTAAAGTGAATATCTAAATCTTTTTCATGTAGGGAGCAACATCTCATCTTGAAATATTCTTTGCGAGCTATCTCAGTATCATCTTGAACTCTACTCAGAAACTCATAATGAATGATTACCAAAAATTCATTGACATTATTTACTCCTACCAGGTGAAGCTTTGCATACTCATTGAGACCATATACCAATCTTGTAACTTTCCTATGACCCTTGTGAGAAGTTATTCAATAACTTTTTTGAGAGTCATATCTAGCCTTTTCATCTGATTGCCAATCCATAATCGAAACTCTTGGAGTCTATCCCTGTAATCGGTTAGAAATATCATCGAAAGTAAACCAACATATGGTTTACTTTTAATTGAATATTCTATAACCATTTCCTCTGGTGGATCAACAGTATAAAGAGGAGTGGTTGTGGTGTTGGGGATAGATTGACCATAAATTGGAAAGACAAATCATCTTCATCAACTATTTGTTTCATTTGAATAATTTGATTTTGATGAATAATTTGAGAGTTTTGTTTGCCTTGTGAGAGAGTCAACCATAGAGAAAAATGATTCTACTAGTGTGGTTTGGTATAGAAAGATAGTTATTGGGATTATCATCATATTTTTGAAAGATTCTTTTATCTTGAAGGTGGTTTTTCTACAAATTCTGTGGATGAGGATATTTGCATAAAGGTATGAATTTTTGGCTTGGGTGTAGGATCAGGATTCATAGGAATTTTTCTGATCTTAACTTTTTATTAAAAAGATTAATAGTTAATCCCATCTATTCAAGGCCAACAATGGTTGGAGTGTACAAAGGTATTGGTGTAGGTGTTAATATGGTTTGGTAAGGAGAGAATGTTGGAGTTATTAAAGAAGGTTCTTCAAAGAAGTCAAAAAGCGGGGGATTAAGAGGTTTCCACTTCTTGTCTTTCTCAATTTGAGAAAGTTGATCTTTAAACCTTTAGATTTCTACAATTTTTTTTTAATAAGATTAGCAGAATACGTCTTTTGCTTGATCATTCTCATCAAGTCATGATGATTCTCATCAATCTGAGATTATAATTGCAGCATGAGGGAATGAACCTCTTTTTGATGACCTAAAAGTCTTAAATCTATTTGATGAACTTGAATAGAGAACCATTCTACCTTTGTCTCTATCTTTTTGAGAAAACGATTTTGTGCTTGAGTATTTTCTAATTGCCAACTTAGAATTGCCTTAACAAGATTGATAGTGGGAGGCTATCCTTTTGGGTCAATTCTAGTGGTAATTTTTATGGATGACATGCTTCTCACTTGAGTTGTTGGGTTTGTATAATTAACTAAAGGTGAGAATTCTTCTTCATATGTATAAGAAAAAGTTTTGATACATATAATCTTACGGTAATGGTTGAGATGGTTCTAGTACTGGAGTGGGAGAAAGAGATGATTCTTTCTTAACCCATTTTAAGGCTTGTTTGTAATAAAATAGAAGATGTTTAGGATTTGGTGGATTTGTTTTAGTTTGAGGAGGCGAAGAGGCCAAGTTTGGGCCATATTGAACAAGAAACTCATATTTGCCATAAGGTTAATTTCTTAATTAATATAAACATCATATGTTTTGAAATGCAACGATTTTTTTTTTTTTTTGAAAAAAGTGAAATGTAATTAAATGCAATGATACCGGTGACTACTGGGCTACATGTGGCAAAGTCTACAAATATATATATATATATATATATATATATATATATATATATATATATATATATATATATATAAAATATAGTTTTTTTTTGTTTATCAGATTAAAC
>CATIWR010037845.1:0-23908 GCA_949677035.1 Omphalea diandra | reverse complement strand
TATATTTTCTCCACTTCTTTCACCACACCAAATACATATAAACCAAAAAACACCATAAACCACCTCCACATACACAAAACACAAAAAAATATTTTTAATATATATATATATATATATATATATATATATATATATATATATATATATATATATATGTATATACCATGAGGTCTTATATGCATTATTATATATATATAGATATATGCGCTCTGATTCAATCAGTGGCCAAGGGTTATTTATATCTAGAGAGATAAAGAGAAGAACTGTAACTGAGTACTGTATATATATATATATATAGAGGATTGTTTTATTATGTTACAATGGAAGTGGGAGAGTTAAACCAAAGACCGATATCTTCGTCATATACATAAAAACCAATTAAATTAAGTTTAGGGTGTGTATTTATACATATATGAGATTTATAGAAGAACTATGCTCTTGCCTAGTAATAACCCTTGCCCACAGATTGAATCAGAGCACTACTTTAATATGAGCCATTCATATAAATTATAATATCTTTCAAGTACATGTTTTCTCCGTAAGCTTTTGTGAAAAGACGTGAAGGGTTAATATCAAAACCAGCTGGAAAAAGTTGACAAACAAGAGAGTTGAGGAATAACAAAGAAGGAAAGAACTGCACGCATAAGCATGCAGGTACTGATCATACATATATATAATATAAATAAAAGAAAAAATTTGAAGTTACCATGGATACATGTTTTTATTATATGTTCTTATCCCATCCATTGAGCCTTGTTTAGGATTCTCATAGCTTTTCTTTAAGGATAGAGATATGTATGCGTCATCTTTGGTCCCATGCATAGGCCCTAGTTTTGACCTCGCAATAATAACCTATATATTGAGATCAACTTTACATTTTCATCATCACCACAGATATCATTATTTTCCTTGTAATTTTCTACTTACCTAGTATATAGTATCTACAAAATTGTAAGGCTCTTAAATTTTACATTATTATATTGTTGAATTTTGAATTTTAATTCATATATTGAGTTTTAAAAATTTTACGTATTTTATTTTAAAAATTTTAATAATAGTTAAAATGAAATTAATAAGAAATTTACTTACAATAATTTAAAATTTTGTTTATAGTAGTTTTAAAATATTATTTAAAAATAAATAAAACTTTAAAATTTAAAGTCATTAAATCAATTTTATTTCTTCTACAGCTTTAATGATTTTAATAACAAAAATATACTACAATTTCTGTAAATTTTAAAACTGTTATATTTAAATTTCTTACTCCCTCCGTTCCTAATTTTCAAACAATTTACTTTGTTTTATACACATATTAAGAAAATATAAATAATATAGTTAAAATAGTTGATTTTATATGTTTTTTCAAATGCATCCCCACATTCACATTAAAATAAATAATAATCAATATTTTTGAAATTGTTAATTTTTAATATAAAATTTAAAATAATTAATATTGCAAAGTTGGCTAATATAAACTAAATAAATGAATTTAGCAAACCAAGATTTCAAATTTTTTATTAGAAAAAATTCATTTTGACAATACGTGCCAAACATTTTTCATCCATTGAAATTTACCCACCAAAAATTAATTTTGTTTAATTTTTCAACAATTTTATTAAATATTTGGTGTTTATAAATTTTCGATAACAATGCATTAGTAGGAGTATAACCAATAACTAGTAAAAAAAAAGAAAGTGCACTATATTGTGAGATAGATGAAAAAGAAAATCTAAACCGATAATTTGGGATTGATGAAGTATTTAATATATCAAAAATCTTTAATGCAAGGAGAAAATAAAATTATGAAAATTTAATATAGTAAAATTAAAATATAAAAGCTCAATATTATAATCATACAAACTTTGAGAGTGTGAGACTATATGTTGCTTATATAATTCTATATATCTTTAGTTTGTTGTATACAAAAACAAAAAGAAACTTATAATAAATTAGTTAAGAATCAAGGTTAGAAATTTTTTAGTTGAAATCTCCTTCTCTGCTAAATATATGTTTGATAAAATTATTGGATGAGGTGAAATTAAGAAAGAAAATAAACCACCCTTTATTTTATAAATTAACAACTTTTCAGTAGGCTTTTTTTTTTTTTTGAATTAAGGAAATTGTGAGTTTTAACTTATGTTTTAAAAAATTGAATTAGATCGTGAATAAGTTAGTTTGATTAAGGGTATAGAAGCATCAAAAAATAAGTCGAATTTAGTTAATCAGGTCAACTATTCATTTTATAATAAAATTTAAAAATTTTTAAAATTATATTCGTTTACTTAAAATTTAAATTTTTATTATTATATTATATTATTTTTATTTTAAAATATTATTTATAGATTTATTCATTTTTAAAAAATAATATATTTTAAGTCAAACTAATTGAATTACAAATTAATCGATTTAATATATAATTTAATTTTAAAAATATTAATTTTATTTAATACATCCCTTTTCTACATCAGTCTTAATAAATTTATTTATATTCAATTTAATAAAATAATAAAATAATATTTTTTACAATCTCGTAATAAGTTGAAAAGGATAAATACCATGACCCATTTAAATTTTCTATATTATACTATTTAGTACCCCACTTTTAAATATTTATTTACTTCTATTAAATTCTGTTAAATTTTTTATTAAATTAATAATATTATCCTTGATCTTCATTTTAATTTCAACTCATCATCGATTTTTTTGCCTTACAATCTAAATACGATACTCAGAATTAAATAAGAATAACAATAAAAAAAATCATACAAAAACTTAAGTAAAAAAACTTCTCTTAAGTAAAAAAATTTCTCACTTGAAGTATTATTAATAACAGCAACAATGAAAATACAATTCAGAATAGCTACAATGAGCAAATGTTATGGCCATCGAATGTGACAGTGATTGTTACATTGAATTTAGGCAAACGCTTCCGTGAACCAGAAATCTCCAACAAGCTGAGTATTACCCACCACCATCCCTCCTTCAACAGCCACATGCTCTCCCCTTAAAAATCTTTATCGGCAACCAAACTTTCAATACGCCAAAACTTATCTATAACACTCAAAAAAATTGTTTTAGCTAACGACCAATCAAAACTTCTAACAGAAACAACATCACCGCTACCATTCGTTTCAAATAAGAATAAACTCACAACAGCAGGATGAAGCTTCTAATCAAAGTAGAAATTTGTCCACATCAAAACAGAGTTCTAATCGTAATTAATGATTTTAATATGCTCAAATCGAAAACAAAATCTAAAATATTATGAGCCAAATGTCTACATTTCACCACTATAATTGCTTTAAAACCTTCAGACATTGTCATCCTTGTCACATTCAGCCGCACTTGGTAGGCATAGTTGTTATATTTAGCCATTGATGTGAACCGCATTGGGCAAACTTAAAGCTACAAAAAAATAAAACAAATTATCAAGGAGATCTCATTCAACGGAGAAAGGCATCACAAAACTTCAAACTTTTCTTATTTAGAGCTATTTTATTTGCATATATCTTATTTGGACTTGTTTCATTTGAACTTTTCTTATTTGGAGCTACTTTATTTGTATTTGTTTTATTTGGATCTGTCTTATTTAGAGAAGTTGTCATTAATGCAAGTCAAGAAAGCACTAAATATGATGAAAAACTTATCAAGAAGTGTAAAGAAGTTTTAAGAATGTTCGTGCAAAGAGTAATCATAAAAACAAGCATTGAAGCATTTAGTGGATCTTTTTCTTAAGGGAAAAATGGTTATTTTTACACTTTATCAATTTCATGTGTAGATTGTTAAAATAAAATTTATAAGTCCAACTCTTCAAATTGACCGATTTGCACTAAAAATATTCTAAAAGGTTTTAAAAATATTTCAAATATCTTTAGTTGGAAGAACAATAATTCTAAAAGGGTATGAGAAAGTCAATAATACATGATAAAAGGATCAATAAAATCCAATGAAATATCTTACAAGATATGTAAAATCTCAAAAATATTTTTCTCTTTCTTTCTTGGATGAATGTTACTTTCTCTTTAGAATAAGATTTCTTTTGTTTCTTAAATTATAATATTAGACACCATTTATGAAGTTTGGATGCATACTAGGCCGAATAGGCAAAGGGCATATTCCTATTTAGTTTCTTCTTAATTTTTAGAATAGGAATTAGTCTTTTGTTCCTAAATAGATGAGCATTAGAATGTCTATAAATAGGTCATCTAAACCACGTATTTGGTATTCAATTTTGATCAATTTGATCTTTTTTATGAGAAATTATTCTCATGTTTGTTTCTTGAAAGAATTTAGTGAGGGTTAAGTAGTTTTGCAAACATATTTAATTTTAAACTTAAAATTGGTTTAGTTTATTTTAGATTTGGATATTAAACACCCTTTAATTCTTTATAACTTAGGTTGTTAGAAATAAATTTTCTAGAGATCTAGTTAGAAATTAAAGTTCTTTGCTTGATTATTGAACAATCTTTGGGCAAATGTAACAACATTGCATACAAGTTTAAGACAAGTTACTCACGTGTTTGGTATCAAACTTTACGATTCAAAATCAAGTGCATATACTTTTATTTTTTTTTTCTTATTCTAATCATTTTCTTTGTGTTTGTTTTTCTCCATTCAGTTTCTTCTTCTTCTTCTTTTTTTTTTTCAAATTTGATTTCCTTGTGTTTTTCTTCATAATTCACTTTATTCATTCTTGTTTCTAGTTGTTTTTGTTCTTGATTTTAATCTTAAATCCATTTGTATCATCAAAAATCCAAAAAGAATACAAAAAAATTGTGTTTGCACTAATCTTCTTTAAATTCAATTTCTAATAGTGTTTTACAAAGTTTGTGTAATTTATTTGTGTTTCAAGTCTTATGTTCAACTTCAATTATTAAAAAAAAAAGAGAGAGAGAGAAAGAGAGAAAGACATCCAAAGCTAAAAAAAAAAAAAGACATCAAAATAAAAAAAAAAGAAAAGCAAATGAAAGGAAAGAAAGAAGTTTGAAATTGCAATTTGGCTTATTTGCAAACAAGAAGTGTTAATTGGGTTGTGCAAAATTTGTATTCGGCCTAAATTCTTTAATTTCATTAATTCTTAGGTTCAATTCAAGTCTTTGCAAGGTTCTAATCCATATTCTTCTTCAATTTGTGAATTAGTCTCTATTTTAGATATCCTTGATTTTCTTCTTTCCATTTCATTTTCATTTGTTTTCTTTATGTTCTAAAGTCAATATTAAATTGGAATTGCTAGTTTGCTTTGTGATTAAGCTTAAACTTGATAATAGTAACTTTAGTTCCAAAAGAACTAAAGAAAAAGAATTAAGCATGATAAAAGGCACGAGTGGTAAGCTTATTAGAGGGAAAAAGCCTATATATATGAAATATGAGGGGGAATGACATTTTATTATGAGTAAACACGTGGGAGAGTGTTTGTGAGAATTTTCTATTGTTATTACTAACCATGTCAAATTCTAAAGAAGATTTGGAGTGAAAGCTTTTCGTGAAAGACATTAGATGGATTTTTGAAATTAAACCATAGGTTGGAAAGAACAGAAAAAAGGCAAGCTACCAACAACACCAACACTGTTGATACAATATTCAATCAAGCAAGAAAAGGGAGGTGGTAATATAATGATGATGCACCCTTAGATGAAAGCTATCAAAGGCAAAAAAGATACAATAACAAATACATGAAAAATTCAAAATTTTATGAAAAAGGTGAACTTGAAGATTACTTAGCATGGGAAAAGGAGATGAAGTCCATTTTTGAATACCATAAATCAATTTCCAAAGAAACCAAGGTATTAACTATTGTTGTCCAATTTGAAGATGATACCTTCTTTTGGTGGGTCAAGTGCAATTAATTAGAAGGTATTTGGAGAGGACCTGGTTTTTACTTGGTAAGAAGTAAAGGAAGTCATGCTTAAGAGATTTGTGCTAAATTTTTATAAAGGTATATTCCAGCTTAAAAGTAATAAAGAACGCTACTGAGAAGAGATAGACATAAGACAAGCCAACATAAAAAGAAGATCAAAAGATTACCATGGCAAGAATTATTGAAAGCTCAACTAAAGAAAATGATGAGATACCATAATTAGAAGTTTATTTCAATGCTTAAAATAAAAAAGCTCATATATGATGATATGTTTGTTAGTTATGTGCCTTGTCCAACTCTTGCAATGGATATATTTTCAAATAATATTGTGGTTGCATTTTTATTAAATATCTCTTTTATATTTTGTTTATGGCTAAATGATAAATACCATGAATAGTTAATTTTGCATAAGATCATCAAGTATGTGACTTGAAATGATAAATACCATGAATAATTAATTCTAAATAAGGTCATCAAGTACGTGACTTGATAATAAAACTTTTATTTCTAAAGAATTTTATTCTAAATTATCTCTAGTAGGTCATTATTATTGAGATAATAATAAATTAAGACGAGTATGCATTTTGATTGATGACCATGTTTTACTGGTAATAGATATGAGATATTAAGTCAAACGCATAGATACATGTCGCGATGAATAGATAAACTTTTATAAATGATTCTCATACAATAGTATTAACTTAATTCTCTAATATGAAAAATCACAGTGGATTCAAATATGATGAACTTCATGTTTTGATATAGTTTACATTATCTTTAACAAGATGATCATAAAGATTGATATTGGAAATAAAGTAAATCATATAGAGAAATATGAGTGATTGAGGAGAAATTTATCCCTTATGTATTTATAAAAAATATATATCTAGGCTCCTCAATAAGTTAGACTAATGAGATTGTATAACTATGCGAAAATAAATTGAAAAAGGTTATTAATGTAATTTTACATCAATTTACTTGAAGATAGATAAATAATTTAATTGGAGGATAAAAGGATGACATGATTCTTGTTATTTGAAATACAATGTGACATGATTCTTGTTATTTGACATGATTCTTATATTTAATTGAAATACAATGTGATAAACAGATTATAATGTTATTTGTGAGATAGTTTAGGTTGAATTAATGGCTTTTACATAATTTAGGTTATCATAATATCTTACTAGAGGCCACTTATGACTTATGGGCTAAAAATAGTTTTAGACCACTAGTAACATTATGTGAACTTACACGGTTGCACACTTAGAATAGGGTTAAAAGCGAAATTGTGTTTACTACTCTTTCTGGATAAATATTAAGATAATTAGAGATGTTATCATAAATATTAAGTTCAAACAAAATATGATATCTAGTGATCTATATCTTTTAAGATACTAAGTTGATGTATATATCTAAACGGTTAAGATATATGAATGCTAAGATTTTTCTAAAAATAAATAAAACATTGAAATTAACTTTAGAAAATGTTTAGAGAGAGAGATAGAGTGAAAACAATCTCAGTGTTAGCAGACCATTCGTTTTGGAGAGCTTGTTCATGTGACACTTATAGAGGATGTTTATCATTTTTATAGCGTCTGAATCTAACCTACACTCAAAAGTCAAGGTAGGTATTACCGGTGTAAACTCCATCTCTATCTTTTAACAATCATGCCACATTTTACACAAATAAGTAGGATTATACATCTCTTTTATCAGTTTAATTGACTTACAAAAATCTTATGGGGGTTTTGTACATTTGAAATATTTCATTTTTTGTTGTGTTTATTGTATAAAACCCAATAATGTTAATTATAGTAAGAATGATGATGATGATCTCAAAGAAAATAACAAAATATTATTGACAAAGAGAGAAATTATGCATGAGAGAGAAAAATAAATAAAATGCCTAGCGAAAAAAGAACTATGAGATAACTATAAAGAGGAGCGAGATAAGAGAGAAAAAAAAATGAGAGATTAGAGAGGATGCACAAAACAAAAAAGATGTGCATGCACAAAGAGAGCTCATAAAAGATACACAAAACCAAAAAGATGTGCATGCAAAAAGAGATGGTATGCAAGAGCACAGTCTCTATGTAAAAGAGTGATGTGAGGAAAGTCTACTTTTCACTATATCCGTAAGCATATTTTTGTTTAAAGGGACATATTTTGCTACTAATTATTTATATGATGTTTTGATAGTGCTTTTGTGTCTCTTTTTAAGGGGTGTGAAAATTTATTTTTCAAAGAGGAGGAACCAAGAGGATTACCATCCATGAAAAAATATGAACATCAAGTAGACTTTATTCTTGATTCCTTAGCATTCTTGAAAAGGAAAGTGCGTTAATGAAAAAATGAGAGGTTGAAAAAGAGTTATTTTCTTCAAATAAATGATTACACCTTAGTGCAACGAGATTTCTTTTGGTTTTAAATTTTATTTTGCTTATAACCAATTTAAATTCTTTTTTAGTTCTAAACTTTGTTTTGCTACTCATAAACTTAACTTCTTTTTATCTAGTGTTTTTGTTTCCTTTACAAAATTATTTGATGTTTTAGTATTTATTCATGCTAGATGGAAAAAACATTTTTATAATTGGTGTTCTACTAATATTTCCTTGTTTGGATGGAATTCTTTCAAGTTTTGTTTATATGAATGTGTGTGATTTGTGTTTGAACTAGGTGGAAATATTTGGGTATATATATGGTGTTCCAAAGTTTTTTTTTTTTTTTTTGTGACCAATTGTTGTAAAAATAAATTACAAGGTTAGAAAAATGTGATTGCCAATTCGCAAAGGTATGAACTTCTTTCTACTTTAAATACTAAAATTTTGGATTTTGAGTACGTAAAAGAAATATATGTGGATAACCATGATTTTAGCAAGTTCTTTCATGTTTGTGAAAAAATTGCTTTTGAAAAATAATTTAGGTATAATGGATTTTTACTTAAAGACAATCAATAGTGTGTGTCTAAGTGTAATTTCCATGAGGTTTTAGTTAGAAAATTACATGAAAAGGGCTTAATAGGACACTTTAGTGAGTTAAAAATTTTAGATATTTTATATGAACACTCTTATTGGCCCAACATGTAATTAAATAAGTTAAAGATTTGTGGTAGGTGTGTTGCAAACGAATAGACTAAGCCCAAAACTAAACTATATAGATTATACATGACTTTTCCATTCTTAAAATACTTTGGATTGATCTTTCTATAAATTTTATTTTAGGTTTTCCTAGGTCTAAACATGGTGACTAAATTTTTATTGCGATTGATTACTTTTTTAAAATAGCACACTTTATTACATGTCACAAAATTAATGATGTCATTAGCATTGCTAATTTATTTTTCAATGGGATTGTACTATTGTTAATTTGTTTAAAGCAAGAGTGTTCCAAGCTATATGTGGAAAGAAAAGTTCTTCTTATTGCAATTACAAGGATCGAATGTTATATACAAGGTAAGTAAGGTGCTAGAGTTATTTTTACTATTACTTATATTTCTCTTTATCTTGATCTAGGTCAAGATTGAAGGAACAATCTTTTTGAAGATAGGATATGTAAACCAAATTAGGGGCAAACTTAAACTTATAAAAAAAAATAAAGAAAACTATCAAGGAGATCTCATTTAAAAGCAAAAAAAGGCATCGCAAAACCTTTAAAACTTGTCTTATTTGCACTACCTTATTTGGAGTTGCCTTATTTGGACCTATCTTTACTAGGACTTGTATTATATAGAGATATCTTATTTGGACCTGTCTTAATTAGAGTTATCTTATTTGGGTCTACCTTATTTGTACTTGCCTTAATTGAACCTACCTTATTTGGAGAATTTTCCATTAATGCAAGTCAAGAAGGCACCAAGTATGATGAACAACTTATCAAGAAGTGTAAAAAAGAATTGAGAATGTTCGTACAAGGAGTAATAAAGGAAACAAGCATTGAAGCATTTATCGAATCTTCTTTTTTAGGGCAAAATGTTTATTTCTACACTTTAATTTCATATGTGGATTCTCAAAGTGAAATCTACAAGTCTAACTCTTCAAATGGAGCACTAAAAAAAAAGTCCTAGAAGATTCTAAGAATATTCTAAGTATCTTTTGTTAGAAGAAAAATAATTCTAAAGTGGATGTAAGGGAGGGTGACAATACATAGTAAAACGGTCAATACAGTGAACTTAAATATCTTCCAAGATATGCAAGATCTTAAGAATATTTTTCACTTCCTTTCTTAGTCGAATGCTACTTCCTCTATAGAGTAGCCTTTCTTTTGTTTCTTTTATTGTAATATTAGATAATATTTAGGAAGTTTGGATGAATACTAGGCTAAATAGACATAAGGCATATTCCTATATAATTTCTTCTTAATTTCTATGATAGAAATTAATCTTTTGTTCCTAAACATTTAAGCATTGTATTACCTATAAATAGGTCAAACTATGTGTTTGGCATTGAGTTTTGATTAATAAAATCTAATTTCTTATGAGAAATTTTTTGATTCTTGAAAGAACTTAGTGATGTTATTTAAGTGAGAGTTTAAATAGTTTTGTAAACTTGTTTAATTATAAATTTAAATTGAATTACTTTATTCTAGATTCGGACATTAAATATCTTTTAATTCTTTATAACTTAGGTTATTAGAAATAGGTTTTCTAGAAGTTTAGTTGAGAATTAAAGTTTTTTTCTTAATTCTTAAACGATCTTTAGGCAAAGGTAATAATATTTCATATGGGTTTGAGACAAGTTACCCATGTTCGTGTTAACCACTCTCTCCATATGTGAGCCGTCAAAAAGTCATACCTCTTAAAAGCTAAATTAGCATTCAACTGAATTAAGCAAAGCATTTGAGGTATGGACCACTAGCTTTCGTCCGCCAACTCTTCTTTACCTCTTGTGCTTTGCACCACTGAAAACAACTAATTGGTGGTTAAGTTTGTGGATATAAGGAATGATGACATATTAGGGAGTGGAAGTAACAAATTAGGATACTCTTTTTCTACATTGCATTAACCGGTTTCACCTTAAAAAAAAGAGCTTGTTATTCTACTTAAATATGCTCTTGAAATGGATTTTGTTTTTATCATCGATACTGATGGCTAGATTTATCGAAAGTCATGTCCCTTTTTCTCTATGTGTGATATTGTATATGTGTGAAAGAAATGTGAGTGTGGGTCTATGTGGAGATGTTGGCTGCATGGGTGGCTTGGTTGTATAGGAGAAATAAAGTTGTTGTTAGGTGAGATAAGGTTGGTTGTGAAAGAAAAATGATATTTTTAGAATTTTTTAAAAAAATTAATTTATTATCCTCTTTAGTTTTGACTAATAAAAATTGTACTAAAAATAGATAGAAGAATAAAATAATTTAACATAATCAAAATTAAAAGACATTTTAATATAATTTTTGAAAATAATTGGCTAAATAGTATAATATGCAAAAATTTATGGATCATAGTATTTAACCCTAAATTCAAATTCAATATAGATCATACCACTAAAAAGAAGAGCTAAATATTTTGACCCCTTGAATTTTGCCACATTAAACTATGGAGTCCTCCATTTTCAAAAGTTATACTAAAATACCCTTATGTTTAGACTATGTTATACAAAAATGAACGCCTTTTTATTTTAATGAGTTTTTTCATTAGTTAAATTGACTAATTATTTTATCTAAAAATAAAAAATACCCTTATACAACAACTCAAAAATGGCATCCAGTGGCATCCCTCCAAAACTAAACCTTTTAAGACCAAACCCAACCAAACCATTAAACCCACATCTTCAAACCCTAAAACTCATTTCCTTCCAACCAATTATCAGAGCTTCCTTCCTCTACGTCGCACCTCTACCAAGAACCCTAAAAAACACTTAATCGTCATCATTTGGAAGTAGCTACACCTCTACCCTTAACCAAACCAATTGCAAAGGCACCAATGCAACCAATTAGGTTAGCACCACCATCATCTCTGCCTTCTTCACTTTGGGGAATTTTGTAAATGTTTATGGGTCTTTGGCCAAGAATTTGGCGTGGTTGAATAAACTGTGCTAATATAAGTATAAATTTATGCTAGCTATTAGTTTCCTCTAGGTAACTTCTTATCATAATTGTGATAAAGGAAATATGAATGATGGGTCATATATGTATGACTCTGAAAATGAAGTTTTTGAGTTTTGAAAACTTTTGATGAATGAGCTTGCCTACCCATTGCTAATAGATCTATATGACAAGATTGGTTTGGCTCTCCCGCATGCTTAAGCATCTACCAGCAGACCTGAAGCTGAAGATTTTGGAGTCACTTCCTATTGTTGATATTACAAAAAAGGCATGTGTATGTAATGAGATACGATATTTGTCTTTGAATAATGATTTATGGAAGCAAAAGTTTATTGAGAAGTTTAAAAACAGGACAGGAAAATAGAGAGTGATCAATTAAAAAGCAAAGTTTGAGGAGTTTAAAGATGGTACAGGAGAATAAGGAGTGATTGGTAGTATAAAGAGGCAAGACAACGATTGCTTGAAAGAAATGGGTTTCTTCAATAACATTGAAGAGGTTGAATTCGATTTGAGAATTGGGATCTTGGTGGGTATAATCGACTAAGGACTTCACGGGCAACATATTATCATGGATCTATTATACTTGTTTTTCTATTAATATTTGATTTTATTTTTGGGATTTGATTTGATTTTATTATGTTTTTGGATTTGTGAGATTATAAATTTTATGTCTAATGTTTGATATGATATCTTCTTCTTTGAAATCAATGCTTATCTATTAATGGTTTAATTGATAGTGGTATAGAAAGTGAAAATTAAAATGAAAATAAAAGGTAATATTGACTTTTCACATCAACTTAATAAAAATTTTAATGAAATTTAATGAAAATAAAATATAAAGATATTTTAATACAATTAAAAGTAAAGAACTAAATAATTTAATATGGGCAAAGCTAATAGATTCAGCATATTTACCTTAAAAAAAAAAAGTAAACTTTGGTGTCACATCTCTTAGGCATATTCTTATATATATATATATATATATACACACTCACGCATGCACCGACCCATATATGTATCTCTCTCTCTCCAAAGTTTCTGCAAAGAACTTAATGGGGAGGTGATAGGTGAGGATTTGACAAGGGGAATCTCTTGTTATGTCATACGGCCATTGTCGCGCGATAAGTAAAATGCTTCTGTTCTTTGTCTTTGCTATGAAGATGGCCAGCTATACACACATTCATGTCTTTGATCTTTTGTCTCTGATTTTCGCAAAACTTTATGGTTAGTGCTAATTAGACTCAGATTATATTAATCTAAAAATAATCACTTTTCTGCTTCCTAAGATATCAGATTATATTTTAATGGATGATCATGCTTTTTGTTCTCATGTGTCGGTCTAATGAGCATCCTTTCATACAAACAATATGCTTTGTAGATGTTAATTAAACACAATTAGTTTTTTTTTTTTTTCTAATTTTTACAAGGCATAAGAGGCGTATTTCATGTATGTAAACAAGTAAAAGTTCACTTGTATTACCATTTTGTTGAAATTACTTAGAAAACAATACGAAATAATTTGGGTATCATGATTCTTGATATAAGAAATTCTATTTGTTTAAAAAAAAAGACAAAAAAAAAAAAAGAGAGAGAGTTGTAGACTGTATTTTTTAAATTAGATCCATTAGTGAATCAATCAGTTGTTGATTTTAAATCAATTGATTTAATCGATTAATTTAATTTAATAATTTAAAAACAAAAATATTCAAATAATTCTAAAAATTAAAAAAAATAATTCAAATATAATTAAATTAACTAATGAATCAAATTTTAATTTATCAATTCAATCGAATTGATCCAATCTCATTTTCAAAACATTAGGTGCAGGGCTCTCAATTCAACTAGACAATACTTTATTCATTTATTTTATATGTTATTTAAAATAATTATAATTGATTATTAAATATATTCAATTATAGAAAAATGATCAAATATCATTAATTTTCTTTCTCACAAAAAAATAAGAATTGAAAAAAAAGTAATTAATATTCTCTTAGTTTCTTGAGGCGATAAATAAATTAAAATAATAAAAATGGTTCTAAATCAACACATAAAAGATATACAAATGCTTACATATATTTCTAAACAAGCATATGCTGCTCATATAAATGCTATTGGGTAATTTCAATATCGTCTATTTATGAAAATTGTTAGAAAAATTTATGGTTCAGACTGTCAGCAGCAACGCATCGATCTGCACTCACAATAATGCATGAATCATATAAATAAATGTCAATGCAGACTCTCCAACCTTTGTCCTAATTAACACAATAAACATATGGTTTCTGGTTTAATTAGTTATTTATTTATTTATTTTTAGTGTAACACAAACACATATACATATTATGGACATTACACGTTCTTTAATTTTGTATTTTTTAATGTTTCGTGAATGCAGAAATCTTGAATGATATCTTTACATATATAAATTATTAATGGTTCACAAATTATGAATGATATCTTTACATATATAAAATCTTGGACTATATCTTCTTCATTGTACATACCTATCAATTCTTAATTCTATGAACCCAATCAATATGAAGCAATAAGAAGATAAAGAGGGTGCGTACATTCTTTGTTAAATTCATTTTGCATCATCATCTTCCTTATGAGGTATATATGTGTCCATAGTCCATATCTACCAAAGGAATAAAGTGAACTTGAGGCTGTCCTCATTAGAAGACAATCTCTTACCTATGGTCGATTTGGAATAAATCACATGAAAAAAAAAATTATCAATAAAATTTTCTTACTTTGGTAATAGATTTTTGTTTATTTGAAATGAATCTCATACTGATAGAATTTCAACACAATTTTATTGTTGGAATGAATTTTATAATAAATTAAAACTATTTTATTTTCTTAAGAATTGTATGAGAGTTTTTTTAAAGTGAAAAAATATGAAATAAAATGTAAATTACTTAAATCTTTTCTATCTCATCTTTAGGAAAATAAGTATTTGAAAGTAAATGGATATAAATAAACTTTTAGCTTCTATTTACGTTCTAAAAAAATTTACAAACGAGGTTAACTCATTAATCTCATTTACATTTTATTTCTTAATTCTCTCTAATCTACTCACATGCAAGCTCTTAAATACCTTTGCTTGTTTAAAATAAATATAATGTTAATTTAAGTTATGGGAATATTTTTATTTAAATTTTTTAATTAGAATGAATTCTCTCAAAATTTTAGGACTTTTAATGAAAAATTTTATTTTTTTAAATATAAACTTTCAAATAAAAGAATCATCAAAATAATATTTAATTTTATTAAATTCTTTTAAAATCCTAATTTTCAAATGAGAGCTGTATGATCTAAAAAGGTGAAAGAGAAATACACGTTCATAAAAACTGGAACTTCTATATGAAAAATATTTATCTGCCACAAATCGATCTTCTATATGAAAAACATTTTATCTACACTTACACTTATATGATAAATTTATATATTTATTTAATAATAATAATGTATACAATAATTACTATAACTGTTTTAATAAATTTATCATTATATTTATTTTTCTAAAGTATAAAAATACTATCATATCTTTATTTAATATAAATATAATTATTTTATTAATTGAATATATAAATATTAAATATAAATAAGTATACGAGAGAGAGGGAGGGTCAAATGGATAGGCGCATCCCACCTAATTACTTTAGGTCATCCTAACTCAATAAATTAGCAACTTACTTGCTTACAAACATTTGCTTTTCGAGGATTAATTATCGACAACTATCAACAAGATCTAACACAATTCTGAGGCTCGCATAATTGGATTAATTTAATTTGGAATATATTATTAACTGCTATTAATAAATCATTAATTAAATTTAATAACATCATTAAAATATATGAATTTTCAAATAAATAATTAATCATTATTTATAATGTCATCGATTGTTTTGTTGTAATTTATATATGAATTATGTTTGAAATTTTTCAATTGAAAATAATACTTTTTCATTAAACATAATCTAGAGATTTTAATTTTCAATTTTCAAATATCAAAATGTTAATTATGATAAACCTCAATAAGCTACTTAAGTTTAAAATTTAATTTATCTTTCTGTTATTTTCTTATTATTGATTTATTTTTTTATTTTATTTTAATATCTTTAGTTAATTTATATAATTAAGTAAAATAAATCGATATCATAAAATTAAGATTCACATGATTTATTTATCAAAAAAAAATACTTAATTATATTCGATGTGACATTTTAAATAGTGCATTAAGTAAATTAATAAAAAAATATTCATAACTATCCAAATAAAATTATTATTATGTCCTTAATTATAAATATCTATTTTGTCAATTATTTTACTAATTATTAATAAATCAAATAATTAAAGCCCATTTAATATCACTTTTTATTTTACATATTTCACACTAAAAAAAGATTTTAAAATATATAATTTATGATTTAGAATTATATTCACAAATTTTTTCAATAAATATGAAAAAACCAGAAAATTAGTGTTATTTTAATTTCTTCTAATATTTACTTTTTGTAAAAAGAGAAAAAAAAACCGCACCAACAAACACTCTCTAACATAACAAATAATGAAATACATTGATTTGGCCCTTGCCTACAGCTTGTATTCATATTTGAGCCACTACATGCAAAATTTTGTTGTTGGCATTTGCTAATGAAAGTTGGTCCTGCTTGAGAAGAAAAAGAAAATAATGATGGGACGGGTTTAGATATTATTCTTTTTAAGTTGGAGGTGCTAAAATTTTGTTTATATATATATATATATAAAAAAAATACTGAGAGTGATATATACAAGAGGAAGAAGTACACTATTTTATACCCTGTTTTGAGGTGCAAATCACTATATTGATGCCACGGGTCATTTTCTTTGCCAACATAGAAGAGATCGCTTATGGGTCATTAGGACCGACATCCATCTACATGCCTACTACTTTCTCAGTCTTAAAGAAGCATGAGGAGCATATTTTAATTTGGAAATAGATATAAGTTTGAGTTGTCCCTCTTTCCTGTATAAATTGAGGACTTGAAAAAATATAGATTAAAGACTGAGTTAAAACTAACACTTAATGATCAAGGTTATTTTTTTAAAAAAAAAAATTGATATCTTAGCTTAGCTTAATGGTAAATCTGAGACTATTTCGAAATTAAACGCTAAAATTTGAATTTTATTAATATAAATTTTTATATTAAAATTTTGATTTTTTTTCAAAAAAAAGTATGTAAGTAATTCATATATGTATGTTGATAGAAAAATATTATGTCTGTTATATTAGTACACATTAAAAATGTCCTTTTTCATATTTATAGTATTGAACCAATACATTATTAGCAAGATATCTTACAATGAGAAGGAAAAAACAACTTAAAAATAAGGATAAAAATTAAAAGCATACCAAATATAGATCCCAGAAGCATCCAAAATCTTTTTCTTTATAGCAACAAACATGTAGGGTAAGATGAGGAGTGTAAATAACTTTTTTATATTATTTTTTTATTTTTATTATGATTACACATAATATGTTTTAAAAATAAATGTGACATGATATTTTTCAAATTTATTTAATACTTTAACATTTGTTGTGTTTCAAAATATGTTATATGTCATTATAATAAAAAAATGTAAATAGAGAAAATATTTAGTACTATGTTATATATTTTATATTTAGCTATTAACCATCTTTGTAAATTACCATTATTATTATTTATATAATATATTTAGGTAATCCATTCTATGTTAAATTAAAATAAGTGAATAACAATACCGAGGAAATAGTTGAAGTTGCTCATAATTTATGATTGAGTTCAAACTTTCTCACCTTTTATTTTATAGGGAAGTTTCAAGTACTTCAGCCTATTGTTTAATATTTGCAGAAAGCAAGCTAGCTATGCAAGATGATACCCTCGCTATTACGAACCCAAAGAACAACCCTACATCTCAAAAGGTTCTCATCTTCTTGATGTGCACACCATGCTTTAGCCTTAGTCTTAGCCTATATATATCTATATTAATAACCCCAAAAAAGACTGGAAAAGTAGAAAGCAAATAGTATGTTATCAATTATAATTTGCCCTTTGGTTCATAGATATACTAGCAAGACAAGAACTAGACTGGTATCAGCATCCACGTCCGTCACATTTCACTACCCACAAAACTCCACGGAAAAGTAAGATATGATAGAGAATGAGGTGGAAAAGGTGTCGGATTATAGCAATTTCAAATTTGGTTGATTTTAATTTTCTTCAAGATTCAATAGTAATCGGTTAAGTTATTTATTGGATTAAGATACGAAAATAAATTTGAACCTCTTTCATATTTGGATTGAATTAAATTACTTTTAATTTGTTTATTTTTTAAATAATAAAATATTATTTTTAATTTAAAAAACAAATTTTAAATATTTTTAATTATTTATATTGAATAATTGATCACAATTAAAGTTAAATTGATCCACAAATTGAATTAAGATCGAATAATGATTAATCTAAAAATTTTCAGATCATTTGAAAATTATTTTTTAAAAATTAAATCAGATGCTCATCATTTTATTTCATGTAAATTTACGTCGAATTTTCAAAACAAAATGGAAAACATCACTATTGTCGTGGAGAGAAGAAATACGCACCTCTCTCTCTACAGTTATGGCAATCAATTCGCCAATCAGACAGAAAGCAAAGCTAAGCTGTTAACGTTTGTTTTGATATTAGTTTTTCCATAAAGTGATGCCCAGAGAATCTTGCCACAAATCTTCCACAGTTATTAGACACTCTCAAAACATACATTTATATTTCCATGATCACATCTATATATACACTAAGCATGCTTCCTTTTCCTAATTATAATAATTAATTCCTTCATGATTATTATTAACCTTTAACAACCCAAAAACCTATATATATATATATATATATATATACACACACAACCCAATCCTCTTCTCTTCTAGCTGTAACTAAGCATACCCGCCAAAGAAAAAGAAAAACATAAATCCACCATGGCTAACTCTTTGCATGTCAAGGAGGCAATTGTCATCAAGCCGTCAGACCCAACCCCAACTCATGTTCTACCTCTTTCTGCTCTCGATTCTCAGCTTTTCTTGCGCTTCACTATCGAATATCTCTTGGTTTTCAAGGCTCCACCAGGGCTAGATCGTGGTGCCATCACGGCTAGGTTTAAAACTGCATTGGGTAGAATCTTGGTGCCTTATTATCCATTAGCAGGTCGAGTCAGGGCTAAACCCGATGCTTCAAACCTAGAAGTTGCGTGTCGAGCCCAAGGTGCTGTGTTTATTGAAGCTTCAAGTAATAACACTGTAAACGAGTTTGATGAAGCACCGAGGTACGTGACTCAATGGAGGAAACTCTTGTCATTATATGTGGCAGATGTTCTTCAAGGGGCCCCACTTCTTGTGATCCAGCTTACGTGGCTTAAAGATGGTGCTGCCACGTTGGGTGTTGGATTCAATCATTGTGTTTGTGATGGGATTGGTAGTGCTGAGTTTCTCAACTCGCTGGCTAAGTTGGTCTCCAGTCATAGCCCAGTTGTTCCTGATTTGAAGCCTAAGCCAATTTGGGATCGCCACCTTCTTGACCCAGCAACGTCTTCTAGGTCAATGTCATCACTGACTCGTCATCCCGAGTTCATCCGGGTTCCTGACGTTTGTGGGTTCGTAAGTCGCTTTTCTAATGAAAGACTCGCTCCCACTTCTATCATATTAGACAAAAGGCGGCAGAACGAGTTAAGAAAACTCGCTCAGCCCGTGACTCGACCTGGTGAGTCCTCGTACACGTGTTTTGAAGTAGTGTCAGCTCATGTATGGAGGAGTTGGGCTAGAGCTCTAGACCTACCATCAAACCAAATCCTGAAGCTTCTGTTCAGCATCAATGTAAGAAACCGAGTCAAACCGACTCTACCAAGTGGATACTATGGAAACGCCTTCGTTCTTGGTTGTGCACAAACAAGCGTTAAAGACTTAACCGAAAAGGGTTTAGGGTACGCAGCAAATTTGATAAAGAGAGCAAAAGAGAGAGTAGACAACGCATATGTGAAATCCGTGATAGACTCAGTGAGTCAGTCACGGGCGACTCCTGACACAGTAGGGGTTTTGATAATTTCAGAATGGTCAAGGCTCGGATTAGAAAGGGTTGACTTTGGGATGGGGAGGCCAGTTCATGTGGGACCCATATGCAGTGATAGGTACTGTCTGATTTTGCCTGTTTTTAATCAGACGGATGCAGTAAAAGTGATGGTGGCTGTTCCAGCAGGTGCGGTTGACAAGTATGAGTGTTTGGTCAAGAGTCCGTCTTCTTGAGGGCCACCGGATGAAAGGCAGACAAAAAATTTGGCTCATTCGTTGACCTGTAATAGCAGTTTGACTTTCACTTTATTATAGCCTATGATTAATAATTCTCCAAATCTTGCCTCTCTTGAGAAAGGAAAATTATTTATAAAGCTTTTTTTTTAAAAATATGTTTTGTGGTGGTCACACTTAAAATTTGCAATTTTTTTAATTTAATTTAGTTTTTTTATCCAAAGTTGAATTTGAATTTAAAACTTGAGACAATTTTAACATTATTAAATTAAAATACTTGGTTTAATATTTTGTGAAAGCACATGAAATCCAATGAAGTGACTAATTTCTTAAGATTTACTTTCATTTTTCTCCGTTTGATTTATTTTAGGGGATAGAATAAATAAATAGTATAATTTGAACTACAAATATAATGATAATAACAATACATTAAGAAGAAGGAAAACATCAAAAAAATGAAATTTTTTTATATTCGCCAATTAAAATTATTAAGCTTTAAAAATTGTAATTCAACAAAAAAAAACACACTTAACTGAATGACCATTAAAATTACAAATTAACTTTTACAAACTTTAAATGAGTATAATAGTTTGAATATCATTAATAAATTGAAATTCATTATCAAAAGTAAAACTTGAACAATTTAGAAACTCAATAAAAAAAATAGAACTCGAAAAAAATTTCATTAAAAAAACAATATATAATCCTCAAAAGAATAATAAAAATATATAAAGATTAAATTTATATTTATGAAAATGCAAAATAATAGATATAATATCTAAATATATAAATCTAACTAAATGTCAGATAATTTATTAAAAATAAAAAATACATACAAAATCTTTAAATCTAAATGATGGGTAGATTTAGACTTTATTTAAGAAAATAAAATGTAAAATATAAAAAATTAAAAAATATAATTTTTAATTAAAACGGTTATAAATTGGCTTTTAAAGACAATCTGATTAAAAGGAAGAGGAAATAAGCAGTTAGGTTAATTTAACTTAAAAAATGAATCATAAAGTATATATATTTAGTCATTACAGTTTTGTTTTTAAAAAATTTGTAAGTTCAATCTTGTTTCTTCTATAAATTAGTGTCTGACGTGATATAACTTTATTAATCACAGTATCTTTGATTCCTTAATACAAAACATCCACTATCGAATGCTATATATAAATAGTCTAAAAAAATCAAACCAAATCTGTTATATTATTATTTAAGTCTTTTAAGAGCAGTAAAGCATTTTATACGTTGCTGGGCAGAGTCGCATCAAATAAAGATACTTATTTCTCAAAAAAAGAAAAAAAAAAAATCAAGGTTGAAAGACTCTGCATTTTTAATCTAAAAAACAAATAATTTCAAATGGTTTACAAAAATGGTATTCATTTATGTTTGACTCTTTGTAATTCCAGGGTTTTGCTTGTTGAATTATTTTTATCCTGATTGCACTCTTGTTTTCTTTTAAATTTTATTCCATTGAGTTTTTTTGTGCAAGTTTTTATGACGAAACAATATTTGATTAAGATTTCTCTTGTATCGATTTGATTCTTAATATAAGTTTAATTTCTGTCAAAAAAAGGACTAATATTTCTTCCAATAATCAACAAAAAATTTGAATATCACTAATATAAATGTTTTTAATACTAAAAAATATTTTTTTTGTTAGCAAGATATATGAGCTAATAATATACTGCTTTGTTACAGTTTTTATCGACTCTTATCATCATTCATTTCACTATTAATTTCAAATTGAAAAATAAAATTAAGTTTATATTTTTATTAGTTTGGAGTTACTGCCATTGCCAGTGGCAAATTCCTTTATGTTTTCATTTGCTATAATTTTTTAATAAAATAAATATATTTATCTCATTTTATTAATTTTATTTATTTCTTTCTTGTTATTGGGAGTATTTATTTAGTTTGTTGTTTTATTCATCCTCTTATTAATGAGAGTTTTGTGATTAAAGATTGTTCATTTAATAGTTTATGATATAGATTATTGATCCTCATCCCTCAAAATATCATGAGTTTTAATTTGCATGGCATTGCAACACTATATTTAATCATTATTTTTATAATTGATAAAAAAACTAAATTTATCAAAAAGATTCATGATAAAATAATATCATCAATACATCTTTATTAACTATTGATAGATTGATTTTAGAAATATGCGATATAAAGGACAATACAATCTAAGAGATATTATTAGCATTTCTTAATAATAATTTGTCATCATTATCACATACCGATAAATTTTGATGTAATTAATACTAAAATCATTTTTAAAATTATACAATTATAAATTTAAACTTCAAAACCTAACTGATAGAAAAAAAAAAAACAAAAAAATGCTCATCCATGAAACGAAACAATTGGGGCACTAGCCATATTGACTTAATTATTAAATAAAATATCATTTAAAATAAAATTAAACAAAGGTTATCTATTGCATGATCCACCTAAATATTCCGTTGGGCGTATCTTGATGGAAGATTTGCAAGCAAACCAAAGCACCTAGACATCAATGTGCCCTATAAATAAATATATTTCTTTCCTATAACATGAACCTATGGACTCACATGGTGTCCTTAATTTATAACAGGTACACCACGATTGAACCTTAACAGATTCATGGATTTATATTCTACGCATTAATAAATGTTATTAATAGGTATAGGCAGACTACATCAATAATTCAATCACATCTTATTATAAATTAATTATCATGTAATATATCTTCTCTCTTCTCTCTTTGTTCTTTCTTACATCTTTTTTCTCTTCTTTATATATTATTTTGAACTATTATCGACTATTTTTTTTTAGTTTATTATAGATCATTTCCATTTTCTTTTTATTTCATCATGTTTTTCTCAAATAAATTTAGAAATAGTTGGATTTAAAATTTAAAAATTCATATATGATTAATTTATTATTTTTGGTACAAGTCTAGCGGTACGAATATATTTTTATTATTTTATTTTCTTATTTTGAAAATTAACGAAAATTTTGTATTTCTTTATACTTTTTGGAATTATAAATATGTAATTCAGGATAATGGATTTCAACTTTTTTCAAATATTTAGTCATCAAATTCATTAAAAGATATTAAAATCAAATTATTATTAACAATAATTATTGAGTGAAGCATATTTATTAAGCAGTAAATTGTAGTACTACATCATTGAAAAATACTGAAAAAGATTTTATTATTCAAAAGAGCTATACATTTCTGTACTTTTTAATTTATCAATCAACATGTACTATTTATTCATAAATAAATTATTAATTTTATCTCTCAAAAAAATTATATGATGTCTATAAAAAAGAATTCCTTGAATGTATGAACCATTTAATTGAGAAAAAATGCTGTTATAATTTTTTACTTAATAGATGATAAATTATAATATTTAATATATTAAACTCAATTGTACCGTGTAAATATATTCTTAGTCTACTAAAAAATCCACCCCGGTAAAATATGTTTTATTTTTGCATTCGGTTCAGGGCCTAGTTTGTGATTGGGCCAAGCCCACTTGAGTTGTGGGGGCTGGAGAACCCAATAGATAGGCTTGTGTTCCAAGGATGCCCGAGACCATCAAGAGCTTGGGTCTTTATATTAGGCTTACAAGATTACGCATGGGATTGTCTTTTGCCAAGCCCGTAGATAGTAATTAATCAATATA
>CATIWR010037836.1:0-15644 GCA_949677035.1 Omphalea diandra | reverse complement strand
TGAAATTAACCTCTCATGACATGTTAATCATGCATGGTTAGTGAGAATTATGGAGTAATTGAAGTAGAGCTCTTGGATGGAAGTTATAAACCAAGAGAACAAGAGCTGATTCTGTTGATTTTGCTGTTAGAGCAGAATTTTTCACCCATTATTTCATAACCCTATAAGAGGAATTGGGAAAAGTGAAAAACATGAAAGTTGTAGCCTTATGTCTCATATAAATGCATATCAAATAGTTTTACTTGATTCTATGTGTGTGAATAGATATGGCTCCTTCATTAGGACTGGTTCAAAAACGAACCAAGATGATCTCAGTCTTTTATTTTGTTATATTTTGATGACTTTATATTCTGATTTTGACAGAGTTTAAAACATGAAACTTGTAGGGTTATATTCCCTCTAAATACTTGTTAAGCAGTTTTGATTAATTTTTTGTGTGGAAAGAGATATGGCTTATTGATTGGGACTGACTCTGTACCTTGATGACATACCACCTTTCTTTTAATTCGGTTTTCCAAGAATTTTATGACCATAGACTCAAAATTTGATGATGATCCAAACTTGAAAATTGTATATTTATGTCTGATCTACATACTTGTGAACTATTGTTGCCAAATCCAGCATGGTTGCTGAGATATTGTCCCTTTATCATGACTGGTTGTCAATATGTTATGAACCTACATGCCCTGAGATTGG
This sequence comes from Omphalea diandra, assembly GCA_949677035.1. Classification (NCBI taxonomy): domain Eukaryota; kingdom Viridiplantae; phylum Streptophyta; class Magnoliopsida; order Malpighiales; family Euphorbiaceae; genus Omphalea; species Omphalea diandra. The sequence goes on along the minus strand of CATIWR010037836.1, from coordinate 14,948 downwards.
TCTTTTGTTTTGGTGACCTTATAAACTGAACTGGGTAATGAGTAAAACATAAAAAGTGTTCATTTAGATTTTTTGTAACTGATGGTAGAATATTATTGAAATTGAACTAGTACAATTTGAGATATGCCCAAGAATGTAAGACCTACTCAGACTGAGATGACATTACAATAGGGAAGAACTTAAAAATTCACCACATTTTATGTGTATCTGATATTAGCCTAAAATTTGAATATGTTGTCCCATTGTATGTCTAGTTTGTTTGAAAAAAAGAATGAATCCATTTGGATAAGTATATTGGGAGTTATTATTGTGACCGTGTAGCAAGCTCAGGCTACCATATAAGAAAAATATGTATAAACACTAGGTACACTTGCATGAATCATGCCATAACTGAATATCAAGCATTCACAATCATTTTGATATACTTATAACCATGCATGTATCAAATGTTAGGATCTCAATACTTTGAAGAAGCCCTACCGTAAAGGTTGGTCACATCAAAAGGCGAGTAGAAACAATAATTGGATTCAATATGCGTGAGTAGAAATAATAATTGGATTCAATGTGTGTAAGTAAAAACCATAATTGGATTCAATGGGTGTATGTGATAATTGTATGATATGATTATGTTCTATTACATGTATATATGATTGAATTGTTATATGTTACATGAAAATATAAGCCAAGTAAGAATGATTGAATTGTTACATGTTACATGGGAATGATATGATTATGTTCTATTACATGTATATATGATTGAATTGTTACATGTTACATGGGAATACAGGCTATGTGAGAATTAAATACTCTTAACGATTACTTGGCATATCATTTGTGAATAAGCACTTACATATGGAACTAAAAGGGGTGTTGCAACCAACTTGTCAAACACTTTCAAATTACAGGAAGATGGACCAATAGGTCCCAAATCATATGTGACATGAATCACATGAATATCCTGGAAGCAATGTTTGCCTTGCTCAGTCACGACAAAAACAAAGCTATTGCATTTGCACTTGTATAGTCAATTGTTATACTTGCAATATATCTTGATGATATTTGATTATGGATTATGCCATGAGGATTTGATTATTGTTTTTATTCACTGAGTCGCAACTCACCAAATCGCAATTATTTTTCAGATACTAAAGCTTAGAGTTTGGATATTTTGGTGCATAAAGTCTTGCATAAAGACACATGGAACATATGTCGTTAGCTAAATTCCAACTCTCTCTCCTTGCGTCATGTACATACATTTGATAGGAACTAGTTATGGTCACTGGTCCTAACATTAGTTAACACATGTGTACATTAAATACATATGGTATTATATATGTATGATGAATAAACCTTAATGTGTATACATTTCTAAACATGAAATGTCATGATTTGCAACTGAAGACGATAGTTACAGTTGGTGGTATCAAAGGATTCAAGCACACGCAGGGCAGACGTGCAAATCCCAGTGTGTATGACATTACGGGGCCGATGGGTAAATCTCGGATGTTGAGTGCTCTGATAGGTACTAGTTGTAGCCACGTTGTGACGTTACAATTTATGGTATCAAGGCTGATTTACAAATGAGAATAATGGATGGTACAGTTATTGGTTTGACAAATAAATTTAAATGTTACAGTTACATCTTCATTCAAAATTTGCTCAAAAGAACTAAGACATCCATATAGGTCCCATTAATAAGTTTAAGATTAGAACACCTAAACATTCATAAAGGAAACTTTTAAAAGGCTAATAACATATGCCATACACTAAACATAAGATGTAACAAACGTGTAGGATCATAATTGATCTTTATCCTCTAATTTAACCAAGTAGCCATCTTTAAAAGAAAAAAAATGGAAGGAGTGAACAAGCTAGATAAATAGTCACTCCTCAATGGTGATGGTGATTAGAATATAGTAGACAACTTATTAAGACAATAAACAATACGAAATAAAGGCTCACAAGGTCATTAGGGGTAAAAAAAAACCTCTCTCTTAGTCATCATCAAAACATATAAAATAAAAAATATAACATACAAAAGACTATAAAGACATGAAGAAGAGATTGAAAACATAAAAACCAACCATTAAGTTGATCATTGCTCCATTATTTCAATGAACTAGGCTTTAGGCTATAAAAACCTACCACTAATCTATCATTATAGCTCACAAAATACGTATAAAAAATCCCAAATAAATGAGAAAATAGATGGAGAAGAAGAAGAAATTTATAAGCTGTTCTTAGTCAATGTGGGTTGTACAAACTAACTGGTGATTTGTACAGCTTATTAAGAGGTCTATACAAAATGCAAATTAGTCTATATAGCCTTTTGTGACTGAGTTTTCAAAATAGAAAAAGAAGGGGGAGGCCACTAGATGCTTTGGATGCTTTTTTATTATTCTCTTACCCTTAGAGGCATTATAGTTTGATCAATCCTTTTATATATATATATATATATATATATATATATATATATATATATATATATATGCAAATTCAAGTAGTAAATGCCTTAGTACTACCTTGGATGTTTATGTAAACAAGTAGAGTGTTTGGTTTCTTATGTGTAAGGGTGATTTGAATAGGAATTTTAGTAAAGTAACACCGAGGTTTCCAAGCCTCTTCTCCCTCTCTAAATGAGGGGGGTATTTATAGATGTTGAAAGGGTATACTAGAGCTAGGACAATGTTGGTTTCATTTTATTCTCAACATACAATAGACAAAAGATAAGAATATTTTGAAATCAAGGTTCTAAGGTTGTCTATACAATCAAAAGTATGGTTGTGTAAACCACTAAGTTAGTTGTAAAGCCAATTGAATTATAGGGGTCAATGTCCTGGAACCTTTAGCTTGATAGGATTTTTGTGTTAGCTATACAACCAAGTGGTTAGTTGTACAATCAAGTAAGATGGTTGTGCAACCATTTAAAAGTTGGCAAGGTGATTTTTGGTTTAGGCTTAACTAGGCTTTGGAAATTGTTTAGGTTTGATTAAAAGCTTCCTTAAGTTTTGCTATTCTTCCTTTACAACTTCCTCTTTTGCATTTTGAGAGACAAATCTAATAGTTTTTCATCATTGGGCTTGCATCCTAGGGCCTAAAAATCCAAAGCTCACACCACCTTTATCACGATCCAACATAAAAGGTCATGACCGATATTAGCTCAAGTATCCTTAACTTACTCTTACTAAGTAAAATATCATCAAGCATCATAGAAACAAATATAAACTAAAGTATTACTCTTATTGTAAATCCAAATAAACTAAGCTTACTCATTTGACTTCAAATACTTAGAACCTCTATAAAAGAATATTCATCAATACTATCAACCTCTATTATCCATGAACCAAATAATAAATGAATCATTAATTTAAAACTCCAATTATATTTGCTCCTAAAAATATCTAAAGGGCAAAGGTTATAGCCTTAACCAAAAAGTTAAAAATCAACTAAGAATCCTAATCATAATCTAAACCTTGCAAGTTTTGCTTTAGAGAAGAAAACAAGCCTCATTGCCAATCTGACTCAACGAACTATTGCTAAAGAAAGGTAAGCACACTACAACTTAATGAGAAATTATGTGAGGTAGGGACTGTCTTAACCTCTAGCTTAAAAAAATTTGAGATTACATGTTAAAAGTCATTTTTGCATATATTTTAGGTTAACAAATTAGGAGTTTTTCTTATTTTTATAGTGTTTTTATTTAAGAATATGGTAATTTTCTATCTCTTTTATATCACGTAAGAAACTCTTAAAAAATGAGCTAAATTGCAATTTTCAGTAATTTCGCATGGGCTATTGCATGGCCTATGCACTGGACCATACAGTGACATGGAGTTTACCAATCAGTAGAGTAGAATCGCATAAGAAGATAAGTGCATGGGGACTTGCATGGCCTATGCATCGACCATACAGATGTCAGATCCATATTTTAAAACACAATACAAGCTGCCATTTAAGATAGATATTTGACATATTTATATAGAGATTCATGGGCAAAAAAAGATTAGATTTTTAGGAGAGAAAGTTGGTCTACAACTACACCAAATAAAAAGAAGATTTTGCGAAGATTGGACGCATATTCTCTTTTAGGGTTTTCATTATGTTTGTTTAGCAAGGCCTTTCTTTGGAAATTCATTTACTAAATTCAATGGATTTCTTCTTATTTGTTTCTTTTTCTTTTTCTTCTTTTATGATGAGCTAATTCTTTAATTCTAGGGATCAGGGTGAAAGCACAATATTTATTTGATGATTCTATGAAGTGATTTTATTTCAATTCTATTAGGTGTCTTAATTTAATATGTTTGAGCTTGATTGATCTTGTATGTATGAATGGGCCAAATATATACAATGTTTGAGATTCTAGATGATGGAGAGAGAGTGCATGTCGAGGGTTAGTCTTAATATATTAAACTAGAAGATTGAGATCACAAGAGTAGGCTCAGCTTCTAGAGATATTCAAGGATTATTCATTAAGTTTAATTTATTGTTATTGAATTTTGTAACAATGAGAGTCGGCATAATTTCAATAATAACAGACTTAATGTTACTCAAGAGAGATTATTGGATAAATTAGAAAAATCCATCTTTAAGAACAACTCAATCTCAATTGAAATAATTCTCTTGATATATTTATGGAATGGTATTGCTGTGTACCCAAATTCCATATAAATCATTATCATAAGAATTTTTTTAATTAAATCTAAACTTTATTTAATTATTTTTACTGTCTTCTTTCTGTGAAAACTTTCTAAAAAATCGACCAACTCAAACCAAAGGAAGTAGTATGTTAATGGAGCTTGAAGACCACTATTAAGAGAACCAGAGGAGAAAGAGCTTAATGAATTCCACATCCACAAGTGATGAAGAATTCTCCTACAACAGAAAGATAAAGAAGAGAAAGGCAAAACAAAGTAAAAAATTAGATGTCTAATGGCCAAGGAGGATGATTAAGGACTCTCTAAATGAGGTATGTGAAATTGATGATGATATCAAAGATATGTTCACAGTAGAAAATCTCATTAAGGACCTAAAATCAACAAATAATGACTTGGATTAATCCTTTTATAGAAATAAGATTTTAAAAAATGAAATTAAATAGTTGAAAAATGAAATTTCCTCCACTTCTAAAATTAAAGATGAGCTTTTAAAAGATGTTGAATGTTTGAGAAAAAGAAAAGAGGAATTACTTTCAAAAGCATTCTTAGATTTAAATGAAAGAGAATTTTTAAAAATGAAAATTGATGCTTTGGAAAGGGAAAATGAAGAGTTAAATTCTGAAAAGAAATTTAATGAAACTCTTTCCAAATAAAATGATAATTTAAAAAAGGAGATTTTGGACTTGAAAAACTCTCTTTCAAATTTTAATAAAGGAAAAGAAAAATTAGATTTGCTTTTGGACTCTCAAATAGATACTAGTGTGAAACATCACATAGGATATTTTCATACCTTTTCCTCCACTTTTAAATGAGTGTTTGTTAGAGCTTCACCTTTTAGAACACCTAGTATCTAAGGCATTGAGTCACAAACCTCTTTATAAAAGGCTAATGCTTATGTGAAGCCTAAAGGCATAACACTAGCACATGCATACACTAAAAAGCCTAGGCAAAAGGCTAATCATGCTTATATGTATGCATCTTATAAGCTAAGAAGATTTTGCTACACTTAACAACTAAAAGAAAACATTCACATGTGCATGATCATAATTGCTCTAACTCACACTCTTATAGGCCAAAGGCAAATCATGTCTTTACTTATAGAAACAAGTATATCAAGAATGCATAGATTCCTTCATGTTTTAGGGATCAATCCTTTAGGAAGCCACCTCACACTTACTCTATAAATGATTTTAGAAAACATTTATCTGGAAATGCTTTTATTATGGAAAATTTGGCCATAAAGCACACTTTTCTTGTGCTACGTTGACAGATGAACCTGTTTATGCTGCTAACCCCTAAGGACCTAAAAGAAAATGTGTACCAAAAAAAGTTTAAGTTTGTAGGATTTGAGGCTCCTCACCCTCTGCTCAAATTGAAAAATCAAATGGTGAGTGGAACTATAGAATTTGAAGAGACTATTATATTTTGGAAATCATAATCTATAATATATCTTTATCCCTTCTTCTTATTTATCATGTTTTTGCTAAGAGGGAGTTTGAATTATGAATCTCCAATGATTATCCTTTCTCTCTTATTTTCCTTAATATATATGTATAAAACATATGACCCTAAGTTATATCAACTAAATTATTGTTTGAGTATCTTGAGAGAATTGTCAAAGCATATAGATAGGAGGAGTTTTCCTTCCCTAAGTGTTATGTGTTTTATATAACATCGTAAGATATCTTAAAAGGGCCTATTTATTTTTAGTATAATCCTATTTGCTTTGTTTTTGATAAATTTGATCCAAAAGAATGGGAGATTTTTTTTTTTTTGCTTTTATATATCATTTTTTCATGATGAAAAAAATGAGAGAATGTGTTAATACTTTGATTGAATGTTTGGATGCTTTGATTGGTATGTGTTTTAATTGGTATCACTTATTTGTTTGGATGCTCTTGTTTGAACTCTTTTGGTAGTATAATATCTAGTATGTTTTTAACATTCAACATTTGGTATCTGTGTAGCGAATTTGGTATCTAACTTTGTATTTTGACATTTGGTATCCTTTATGTGTTTTAAGTTTTAAATATTTTGGTATTAATGCATTTTAGTTTTGTCATATTCAAAAAGAGGGAGAATGTTGTGTCAATGGGGAGAATGTTGTGTCAATGGGGAGAATGTTATGTCAATAAGGAGAATGTTTGGAGAACATATGACCCCAAGGCATTGGTATAACTCTTATACTTTGAATGATATGTTTTGAATGATAACAAAAGAATAACAAAATAAAGAGAAGTTCTAATGTTTGTATTTTAGTGTTTTTATATCATATGAATAGACTTGATGAATGATAAATAGGGAGAATGAATTAAATGAGCATTGAACAATGTGTAATAGGCATTGGCTATAAGTGCTCAAATGTCTAAAGTGTTCTAGGTCATCCAATGAGTGTTGAGATACTTGCTATGGGCATTAGAAAAGTGATATAGTTTGAGTTGTGTTGAAACTTGCAATGGGAATTATTGTTTCACAACGGGTGTTGATATGGACCTAGCAACAGATGTTGCATATTCGCAATGGACATTGGAAAAGTGATCAACTTTAAGCCCTACTCCCTAGACCTTACAACGGGCATTGCACTTTCCCAACAGGTGTTGGAAAAGTGCTCTAGATTGAGCTATAGCTTTTGACCTATGAATGAGGCACACTCAAAGCTCAACAGGCATTGCAAATTCCCCAATGATCATTGAATCATTTTTGAAGTGTTTGAAAAATAGAGCATAAAGTTCATGCTTTTCGAAAAATCAACAACAGACATTGATATTACTCTAACGGGCATTAAGGTAAAAGCCAATAACCATGGAAGGATGAACAATGGGTATTGGAGCTATTCATTGCAAGACAAATAAACATTGTTAAGAATCAATAGGTGTTGTCACCTCTAATCGCTGGTTTCATAGAAAAGTTGTTAGATTGTTTATCAATTATTCTAATAGCTATTTTGCAGTTTTGGCTATATAAGGAACATTTTTAAATACCATAAAAGGTTATAAACTTTGGAGAACATTTGTAATCAACTAGAGAACATCTAGTAAGCTATTTGTGCAAACCTTTTGGTGTTGCTTTATTTTATGATAGTGATGATTATTTTGAAACTCTTTAAGAGTTGGTTTTCTTGAGCACTACCAATGTAATTATTTCCTATTTTGAGAGGCATTGACACTGCTTGAATCTATCCTTGGTAGTGGTTAAAAAGTTAGTATTGCACCTAGAAAAATACCAAGAGTTAAGTTGGCTCTTTTATTCCTTATTAAAAGAAAGCAATTGTAAAGGTTGTCCTTGAACTTGAAAAAGGGAAGGTTCTTCCTTAGTTTGGAAAGGGGAAGGTTTTTCTTGAGCATAAAAAAGGAAAAAAAAAAAAAAAAAGGCTTAAGCGAAACCTTAGGGAATGGAGCAGGCACATTACTAAACTATTATGAATCTCTATATTGATTTATGTTTATTGCTTTTGCATTATTTATTTGTGCTTTTATTTACAACCCAATTCACCCCCCTCTTGGGTTGCCTCATCTCCATCCAAACCAACACAACTAACTATGGTGACATTGCAATTAGTAGATCACTTTATTAAATACCCGATTGAAGTGGTGGAGAATGTTCTCAAGTAAATAGGGAAGTTCATTATACCAGTAGATTTCATTCTACTTGATATGGATGTAGATGTTGACATGCCATTAATCCCTAAAAGACCATTTATGGCAACTACAGGGGCTATAATCAATGTGAAGAATGAGAAGCTAACTTTGAATGTGATGGGAGGATCTATAGAATTTAATGTCTTCAAAGTAGAAAAACAATCTTCTTCCATTGAAGATTGCAATAGGATGGATGTGGTTCATAATCCAATTTAAGAAGTTTCTCAATAAGAGCATCCGCCATTTGAAGCTTACATGGTTCAAGGGGTATCACCATAGCATGACAATGCATAAGTTGAAAATGAAGACCAATTATTAGAAGTAACTCCTCAATTTAAAGATTGTAGATTTGAGAGTTTAGGACAATGTAAGGCTTTCCCCTTAATTAAAAATGCTACAATTTTATAGCCAAAACTTTCTCCTCTTCATTTGAGATACGCATTCCAAGGTGATGCCTATAAAATGCTTAGATATATAAGAAGAAGTTTAACTATGGCAAGCTAAGCATATTCATAAGCCCTCACTTAAAGTTGGGCAGTAGTTATTGCATGTTTCATGTTATGGAGTAGTAGAATTGCAAGAAGAACATGGCAATACATTCAAGGTGAATGACCAACAATTAAAGCTCTACTTTTGTGGGAAGGTATTGTAAGCAGGAGAAGTTCTTCTCCTCAATACACTAGTGAATGGAGAATTAGTGAAAAAGTCAAGCTAATGACTTAAATAAGTGCGTGTTGGGATACAAACCAATGATTTCATTCATTTTAGCTTATTTATTTAAAGTTATACATGATTTTTATTTCCAAATATTAGTTAATTTAGCATGAGATTTCGATAATTCCAATAGTTTTTTTTAGTTTAATTCATAGTTAGAGTGCTATTTTTTATGTTTTAATTCATTTATGTTAGTATTAATTTTGGTTTAATCATGCTAATTATAGGTTAATGAGGGAGTAATGACCATCATAAAGCTATGTTTGTTGCAATTATGAAATGTAAAGTACGAAAAAAAAAGAAAAAAAAAGGAATTTACAATTGTAGTAGATTTACACGAGCCATATGATGACCCATGTAAAATGCTTAGAAATGAAGACTGCACAAAGAAGATGTTTGAATACCAAGGATGAAATGGGTCTAAGTTAATGAAATAGATATCCTATTGGTGGAAGGGCTACTATTTATTCTGGATAACCTCCATTTTAATGAAAGTTAGGCTATTAGTTCTTTTTAATGGAAGATAAGAGTTGGACTTTTATTAATGGGCTTTTAGTCACTATATGCTAAAAGAATTAAAAACAAAATTGAACATTCCTTCTTCTCCTTACCCCTAAAAGGCAGTGACCCACATCCCATTACCCAAACTGTTCTTCCTCCACCACCAACTTCAATTACTTCACCACCCATGCCATCACACCCGAATGACCCAAAACCTCAATTCATTTATTCTTAACTCGTTCCTTTATCCAATTCACCACTACTATTCTCTTTCTTCCCTAAATCCCTCCTTCATCGAACCAATCCCATAGATTGATTTTTTTTTATCTCACCATCGAAGTCTTCATACATCAACACCAGGAAAAAGTTAACCAAATCTTTGGTCAAGTCTCACAAACTCGAGGCCCAAGCTCATTGTCTTTAGACATCGATATGCATCCTCCATCATAGCTGGCTCTCTTTCCTTGAAGTGAAACACCAAAGCCCAAACTCACATTTTTCTTCATCATCGTCGAATGTTGATTTCACACTTATATGATCCCAGCAGCAAAAGCCAAAATCAAAATATTGACATTTTAATTCCAATAATTTCATTTTCTTTTCCATATTGTTTTATTTGATTTAATGTTTGATTCACAAAAAATTATGTTGGTCTTATGGATGTTATTGATTCAGGCTTAGATTTGGCATTATTTTAGAATATTTGGTGGTTAACTATTGTAGGGCTTGGATTAGTAAATTGGTATTGCTTTATGATATTTTGGGATTCTAAATTATATAGGGATTTATGAGATTGAAAATTATTGATAAGCTAGGATGATTGCTATAATGAGATGGTTATGTTTAAATAGGAATTATGTGTGATCTTCAAGTTAGACAATCTTTGTGAAATACATTTGTGTAAAGATGATTCTGTTGAGGCTGAAAGAGTTGTGTTATAGGTGAAAATATGTTCATGATTATGAGGTTCAATTTTAGTCAAAGCTTCTATTACTGTTGGTGTGTTTAACTACATGAAAATTTATGGAAATTGTGGTTCGTAATTTATGATGTTTCACAACCAAGAGACTTTTTTTTTATTATGAGATTGTGACACACAATTGCTTGACAAATCTTAATTGAAGGTTTAATTTACTAATAGTGTGCTTAACTGAATGCAAAAGTTTATGGTTAAGAATGTGGATGCTTATTTGGAATTATGTGTGAATCTAAGAATTGTAAAAATAAAGTTTGATTTTGGTGAATTTGGAAAAATTTGCTAAATTTGTTGAGAAATCTTTGAACTGAGATTGCTACGCAGGTGTTTAAAAATTTTGGGACTACTTGTGTATAGTTAGCATGCTGCTGAAGTAAATTCTAGATGCATGACTTGTTGCATTGTTCATGCACATCTATTTAATTTTGTTCACATATACCTCTGATTATTTTTATTTTCACTTTTTGATTCCATACTATTCTAGTAAATCTTGATTTATTAGCGAAGGAAAAACTCATGTGCAGTAATTAATGGTTCTTGATTCACTCTTTTATGGAAATAGCACGTCAAATAAGTTTGAAATTGCAAATAATAAGGGAGTAAAATTTCTTTGTCCTTGAATTTTCATTTGCATTTTCTTTTCAAACATTAAGGACAATGTTTTGTTAAAGTTTGTGGGAGAGATTTGAGTTAATTCTTTCAATCTTTTATTCTTTTATGAATAGGGAATTTCATTTATTCTTTCATTTTGGATGGGATTTTTCTTTTTGGGTAATTATTTTCTCTAAAAGTGAAAATAAATTAACTTAAGAGTGATCATTTCATGATTTGTGAATTTTAGAATGCTTGTAATGAAACTATTCATGATCAACTTTATTACAAAATTGGACATTTGAATAAGCTTGATAAAAGTAATTTCTTGTTTAGGTTGATTAAGAAACTAGTTTGAACCATTACACCTAGGAATTGATTACTTATTTAGATTCAAGCATAGGCATGCTAGTTTGTCAAAAACTTTTCCACTAATTCTAAAACAAGGCATACAATTTTTTGAGGTGAAATAATAATTCACATTTAACTAAGGAAATGATTTAGGCATTCATTATCATCCCATTTAGCTCCCTTCATACCTTGTGAATTCTTATCCTTTGTACCTTTTTTAAGCCTTGAAATACATTCTAAGAGTATATATAAGACTTTTTTTTTTTTGTATCCTTAACCTTATTAACAAATAACAATCATCATGGCCTACCCACTAAAAGAATTTTAGGATTGAAATTTTTAAGTGACACTAGAATTTTTATTATGTTGTTGAGAAAGTTGAATTTCCTTCTTGATTATATATTTAAGCATGTGCAAGTGTTTGATATTTGAGAAGAAAAAAGGTTTGGATGTGTAATGCTTGCATATTTACAATTAGTTGGTCATTTGGATTAGTATAAAAAAATAAAAAAATAAAGAGGTGAAAAAGAAAGAAAAAGAAAAAGTTGAAAATTGTGAAGTCTTTTGAGCTCTAATACTTAAATTGTTTGGAGTTTCACAATTCTTATTTGAAATGCGTATGAACACTATTTGCTCTTAAGATCTGTGTTGCATTTGAATTATTTGAGTGTTTGTTATTAGGAAAAAAAAATGAAGCATTTGACAAGTTGGGAATTTTGAGAACATATGGAATATTTTAGTGTTACTTGATTATTTTTATTCTTGAAATTCATTTATTTGAACCTTTTTATCCTTTTCTTTGACAAACCATTTTTCCTTTGGCCTTATTACAAGCTAATACAAACCTTTTGATCCTTGATGAGATGTGTAATTACACTAGTGGAGATTGATTACATGTTTTTACTTATGGAATTATGCATAGAAAGAGGTTAAATTGTATCAAAATTGAAATAGGTATATTGCGGTTTTTGCATATTTCTTAATTGGTTTGTGCTTAAAATTACTTGTAAAATTTTGATAGTGAACCTTTAATGTCATAAATTTTCTTATAAGTTTGATTGTGCTAATTTATTATGGAGTTTTCTAAGTTCAAGGGTTTACAATCATGATTTAAGAAGTTTTCTTATTATTTCTTTTCATTACTTGATGACAAGCAAAACTCCAAGTTTGGGGGAGTTTGATATGAGTCATTTTATCATATATTTTAGGTTAATAAATTAGAAGTTTTTCATATTTTTATAATATTTTTATTTTGGAGTAAGTTAATTGTCTATCTCTTTTATGTCACATAGGAAATTCTAAAAAAATGAGGTAAATTGTAATTTTTAGCAATGTTGCACGAGTGCTATTTGGATAATTACGACCACTTTCGAGCTTCAAAATAGAATGTAAACCTTTAGTTGAATTTACAACCAGAATCATTTTTAGATTACAGTTGTTGGGCAATTTCAAGTTCACAACCACAAGCCAAGAGGCACGACCATGACTCTGCTTTAAGATTAAATTAAAATATCAAGGTCCATTTGCGTTGAGAATCTCGATCACCTATTCCAACATAATCGTATATCACAACCGCAACCCACAAATCATGATTGGGACTTCTAAACCAAATGGAGCATTTCAACAGTAAGTTTCTAAAGAACTAATGATCAAATGCCATGTGTCTCTGGTCATTATACATAATCGAAAGTCTTGACCATGAAAGAATAATTCTTAGCATAAAAGGTCAATCATGATAGTAATTTAAGGATTTCAACTACAAAAATATGTTGATAAGCATTAAATGTAAAATTACCTATCAAATCTTAAAGATTTGCACATAATTTCCTTAGCAATGGCTCTTTGTTGGTTGGAATATACATATAGCCCACCCAATGGCCTTGAATACAAAAGAACTAATATTTATTATGCCCAAACTCTTGTAATTTGATTTTTTAAGCCTCTCTCTCATAATTATTTATATAATTTATTTATTAAGAGTATTCATTAATTGTTAATTGTTAAATGGGAGTCTTAAACACTGTGTTTTGGGTTTTAGAGCAAGCCTTAAGTGTGTAAACCACTTATAAGGTTATGTGTTAGCCTTAAACACAAAGTGCAACTAGGTTTAGCTGTGAGCCAAAACATTTAAGTTATATGTGAGATTGTAAAACACGAAGTGAGATAGTGAAATACCTAATTGGTGAATTAGAGAATTGATATAAAGTTGGTTAATACACGAACCACTATAAATTCTTATGTGTTAATCTTCTCTTTCCATTTTCTTTAACTTTTAATTATTCTTTGTTCCCTCTAAACTCTAAATTTCCTATCGATCCAACCTCTTTCCCTTTTTAGTGCACAAAGGACAATAAGTGGTATCCGAGCTAAGTTTCAAAACTAGCCTTAATTACTTAAGCAAAGATCATGACAGATGCAAGGATCCAATCCCACCTCAAACCTAACTTTAATGGAATTGATTATGCCTATTAGAAGTATAGAAGGCCTATCTTGATAGTGATCTTATTAAAGTTTGGGATAGTGAGGTAAAAGAATGGAAACCACCTACAAAGATGGTGGACAGACTTAAAGAGCCACTCCAAAGAGAAGAATGGTTTGGAGCCTATAAAAAAGCAAATGGAAGAAATAATAGGGCAATAACAATCATCTTTAGCTCTCTCTCAAGAGAAGAGTGTGAGAGAGTGTAACATTGTTAAAATGCCTATGGTGTATAGGAAACATTAGAGAACTATCATGAAGGCACCATGCAAGTGAAGTTAAGAAAAGTGTGAATGTATGTTATGGAATATGAGCTTTTCATGATGAAGAAGAATGAAAGTATCATCTGCATGACAAATAGACTTTTTGCTATTGTTAACAACATGAGGAAGCTTAAAAGACAAGTTCTCGAGGAAGATGTCAATTTTAAAATTATTAAAGCTCTTCCCTTAAAGAAATTTAGTGCTAGAGTATGCAATATTGAAGAATCTAATGAAGTCATTCGTAAAATACACTACAAGAAATATGTGAACTAGTAATGAAAAATAACGATAGATTCATATCCATTGCTAATTACCAATGGACTAGGGCGGTGTGGAGATGGAAGAGTAGTAGATGACTTTAGCAACGGATTGATGCTCAAAAAATGGCACGTTAGCAAGGGATAGATATATTGTCGCTAATATGTCGGTAAAAGTCATGGAGTTTGATGGCACGTAATTTACCTATGAAATAGTGAGGCAATAAAGATGAATTTTAGTGACAAATTAGTGCTTTGTCATTATTTATTGGCAGTAGTGTGTGCCATTACTATTAGCGATGGTATGTTCGTTGCTAATGTAAAATTAGCAATAGAATTGGCATTCATCTCTAATCTTAATTATATAAATATTACAATTTTATTAAATATTTTTTATAATTATATATTTGTCATATTTATAATACTTATAACCATTAATAATATATATATATATATATATATATATATATATATATATATATATATATATATATATATATATATATATATCTATATATGTATGT